>CABHPQ010074296.1:3558-38714 GCA_902168405.1 Peromyscus aztecus
AGGGAGGGAGGAAGGAAGGAAGGAAGGAAGGGAGGAAGGAAGGAAAGACTTCCTAGAATTCAACAAAAATGAATGCACAACATACCCAAACTTATGGGACATTATGAAAAGCAGTGCTAAGAGGAAAGTTAATTTTTATGAGTATATATTAATTATATGTAATGATGGCTTTCATTATGACATTTTATATATGCATATAACATAAGGTATTCTAAATTTTTATTTAGGAAAAACTTTCTTCTCTGACTTCTAATTTTTATGGGTGAAACCTTTCTCATAATTTATCCTAGTATTTTAAATCTAGGAAAATCCCTATGTATAGCATTTTATGCAGTGCAGTCCTGTTATGTGGAAGTACTATTGGTTTATATTTAAAAATGAGAATACTTTTTTTGTTCTACAAGATAGCTCTTATCCTATCTACTTATCTGACAACACAATGCTTTCCAGCATGCAGATTACTTACTCAAAGTATCGATTTCCTTTTTCTATCTGTCTCCATCTCTGTATCTTACATTTCTAACTGTGCTCAAAATTTAATTTGCCATTGTTCTTACACAGTGATGAGCTTTTTGACTTTTTTGTATATCAGTATTTGTTTCCACACTCTGTCGTCTGGACTAGGACTTTGAGTCATCTTAGCCTTCTTCCTTCTCCTCGCATGCAAGAGCCAGTCCTTTTCCAGTCTGGCTCAGCGGCACTTCAGTTCACCCAGTCCTCTACTATCTCAGCCTACTCTGGGTAAGTCTCATCCAATGGACTGATGATTTCTTCCCATGCCTTTACAGGAATTTTCCAACCAAATCTTCCTGCCTCGTTTCTTTCAGCTTCATTCTTCTGTTCTGATATTCTTGAAAATTGAACAACTAACAGGTATTGTTATTACCCTGCTCACAATTCAATAGTAGTTTTCTTTCAAGGTCAGTTCTAAGGTATTATGCCTGAGTAAAATGTTTTTCACACTTTAACTTTTGGTTCCTTTCTAAAATTACTTCCTGCAAACACCCTCAAGAGTTTCCCAGTGTAGCTTGCTTTTACATGCTGAATTTTTTGCATTTGCTGCTTGCTCCCTCTGCTGGTAGTGTTATAATTCTTTTTTAGTTTATCTTCCTTTCTTAAAGGAACTTTTTCAGTACTGTGTTGTTTTATTACTATGGCTTACCCCACTATCATGACACTTGGTATACTGTATTTTAATTTTCAGTCTTATACACTATACTCAGAATTTTTTATTAAGATTTTTAAAGCTTGCAGCTCAGCTTCTACCATAGTGTCTGACAAATAGTAAGCAAATACAAGAGAAATCATGAAGTGTATTTATTTGTTTTAACATTGAATTATATTTGGTCTTTTTTCCTGAATCTTACCTTCATGGCATTAATTTTTTTCTGATGTGGTGGCATACAAGGTTAATCCCAGTATTCAAGAGATAGAGTGAGGGAGATCTCTAGGCATTCAAGGCCAGTCTGGTCTACATAGTGAGTTCCAGGCCAGGGCTATGTGTCTAAAAAAATTCACTTGAGCATTTAGGGATGTATTCTAGGAGCAATAAAATTTGTTAAGTTCACAGAAATAAGACTTTTGCTTTAGTTGTCCATGTGAAGCTAAGATCAGCTTTTCTGATTACAGCTGCTGTAGATGCTACAGACTTTCTTTCCCTCAGATGTTTGGTTCTAGAGTAAATGGCAGAGATAAGAATTATAATATTAATTAATAGATCAAGACCCAAGACTTGGTATCACACAGCTTTTAGGATTTGAACCTGTAGCTTGTTCTACAACACTTAAGATTACATTATTGCATTCCTTCTAAGACCAAGAACAAGGCAAGGATGGATATTCTTTCCACTCCTATTCAATATAGTGCTTGAAGTCTTAACTAGAGAAATAAAATAAGAGGCAGGAATAAAAGGGATACAAATAAGAGAAAAATCAAAGCATCCCTGTTTGCAAATGACATGATTCTATTCATAAAAGACCCTAAAGACTCCACCAAAAGAGAAAAGAACCCTTAGAATTGATAAGTACTTTCAGCAAAGTGGCAGGACACAAGGTTAACACACACAAATAAATAGCCTTTTTATATACAAATGCCAAACAAACTGAAAAAGAAATCTGGGAAACAATCCCACAATAGCCCTATCTCAAATAAAATACTTAGAAATAAATCTAACTAAGGAAACAGAAAGCCTCTACAGTAAAATCTTTAAGACATTGGAGAAGAAAATTTGGGAAGACACGGGGAGCCAGAAAGACCTCTCATGTTCATGAATCAAAAGAATCCATATATGAAAGTGCCCATCCCACAAAAAGCAATCTACAAATTCAATGCAATCTCAGTAAACATCCCAGGACCATTTTTCACAGATATAGAAAAATAAATCTTTAAATTTATATGGAAGTACAGAAGTTCAAGGATAGTCAAAATAATCCTGAACAAAAAGGAATAGTGAGATGATGACTAACACAGATATCTACAACTAATCAAGGTGCAGAGGATAAGTTACTTCAAGTGCTCAGCCCTAAATGGGACATCTGTTTCACAGCCCCTCTTCCCAAGGTTCAGGGATCATTGTAAAATGGGGCTGAAAGACTGTAGAAGCCAAAGGCTGTGGATGGCTACAAGGATACAGTATTTTCCAGACATAATAAGACAGTTCAACATATGAACTTGTAGGGGTCTCTGCAAATGCCGTAGCCAGCAGAGTAATGATCCACATGAGACAAGAAGAAAATCCTGTCAACATGACTGTCACCAGTGTTGGTTCAAACTTCCAGAGTCTGACACTGGCAGTCTACTTTTGGCATATGTAAGTACAGCATAATTTGAGAAAAAAGTTTCCTGGTGTAACACAGCCCATGTGTACAAGGAGACATGATTACATCAAAAGTTTTCTCAAAGTCCACTTCTTCCATGTAGATGGGTTCTAAAGATAGATTACATGTGTTATCTTAAGGGCCTAGGGGAGGATCTGGTGTAGTCTCAGCCATACAGATAGTGCAGAGGTCACCTAGACTACCAGCTACCTCCTTTCTAGTTGTGGGATCTTGGGCCATACAGAGAGGGGCAAGGTACCTAGATTATTAACTATCTCCAGTACTGCTTGTGGAGCCCAGGGGAGGTGCTGGATATGCAGATAGTGCAAGGACCACCTAGGTTATTAGCCAGCTACATTCCCAACCTTCTGGGTGGAAAACAGGTTATTGAAAAGACAACCCTGCATGTTTAATATTGCTGGTTTTCTAGTGCTTATCTGTGAGCACAAGGACATTTGTGCACCCAAATTGAACTCACAATGGTGTGGCACCATGCACAAAACCTGCTCAAACCAAAGCCAGACAAAATTCCTGCATGGATGAAAAGGTGGGCACAAAGTCCCACACTAACCAAGGAGTTAGTAATGGATTGTTATGAGGAAAGGAAGAGTCAGTTTTCCTTAATGGTGTGACTTCCCTGCTCCCATAGGTCTATGACACTCCAGTGGATGGCCACATGTCCAAAAATATATAGGCAGCAGTGATTGGACACATTTTTTTAAGAATAAGGACACCAAGTTGAGTGGGTATCAAATGGAGGTAGAGCTGGGATGAATAGGATCAAAATTCAGTGTATGAAATTCTTAAATAATTAATAAGCATATTTTTAAAAAGAATGCTGTGAGAAGTATCACTGTCCCAGATTTCAAGTTATCTATAGAGCCATAGTAATAAAAACAACATAGTACTGTTACAAAAACAGATGAATGTAATAAAAAAGAAGATCAAGATATAAAATCATGCAATTATAACTACTTGACTTTTTACAAAGGCACTAAAAATATGTACTGGAAACAGGGCAACATCTTTAACAAATGGAGCTTGGAAAACTGAATAACAGCACATAGAGGAATGAAACTAGATCCTTATCTCTCACCCTGCACAAACTTCAATTCTAAATAGATCAAAGACCTCAACACAATACACCAGATACTTTGAAGTTCGAGGCAAAAGTAGATAGTATACACAACATATAGGCATAGGCAAGGACTTTCTAAATAGGATTCAGGTAGTTCAGGAAATGAGATCAACAATTGACAAATGGGAAAAGGGGAACATAACAACAGACACTGAGGAAAATCCAGAAAATCGCAAGGAAATACTTTAAAAACCTGCACTCCACCAAACTGGAAAATCTGAAAGAAATGGATAATTTTCTCAATAGGTACCACTTACCAAAGTTGAATCAAGATCAGGTAAGCAACTTAAATAGACCTATAACCCACAGTGAAATAGAAGCAGTCATTAAAAGTCACCCAACCAAAAAAAGCCTAATTAGATTATCTCATTAGATACATAAAAGACCTTTGACAAAATCTAGCACCCCTTCATGATAAAAGCATGTAAAAGAATGAAAATAGACTATATTTATCACCCTGCACAAAACTCAAGTTCATGTGGATCAAAGACCTCCACATAAAGCCAAATACACTGAACCTGATTAGTAGAGAAAATGGGGAATAGCCTTGAATGCATTGGCACAGGAAACTTTCTGAATAGAACATCAATAGCGCAGTCACTAAGATCAATAGTTAACAAGTGGGACCTAATAAAACTGAAAAGCTTCTGTAAGGCAAAGAGAACCTTCAGCTTGAGAAAATGGCAGCCTTCAGAATGGGAAAGATTTTTATCAAGTCTACATCTGATAGAGGTCAAATATCCAACATATATAAAGAGTTTGAGAAACTAGATATCAAAAAGCCAAATAATCCAATTAAAACTTGCGTACAGATCTAAACGTAAAATTTTCAATAGATGAATCTCAAATGGCTGAGAAATACCTAAATGTTCAACATTCTTAGCCATCAGGGAAATGAAAATTAGAACTACTTTGAGATTCCATTTTACACCTGTCAGAATGGCTAAGATCAATAACATAAGTGATAGCTGGTGAAGATGCGGAGCAGGAGGAACACTTATCCATTCCCAGTGGGAATGCAAACTTGTAACTTGTACAGCCACTGTAGAAATCAATATGGCAGTTCCACAGAAAAATGAGAATTGATCTACCTCAAGACCCAGCTATACCACTCTTGGGCATATACCCAAAGGACACTCCTTCCTAACACAAGGACACTTGCTCAACCATGTTCATTGTAGCTTTGTTATAATAGCCACCAACTGGAAACAACCTAGATGTCCCTCAACTGAAAAATGGGTAAAGAAAATGTGGTACATTTACACAATGGAGTATTACTCAGCTGTTAAAAAAAAAACATTGACTGGCTCCAGCTGCTGCCAGGAGCCAAGTCTTTGTCCATGGCCCTAATACAGCCAGGGTCTGTGTTGGTGTCTGTGGTGACTGTTACCATCGTGGGTTGTGTGGATGCCTGGCATCTGGGCCTCCACCTGGGGTTGTGTTGGGACCTGAGGGCCACCTTACAGCCAGGGTGATGCCAATCTGAGCCTCGGGCTGGGCTGCTTCTGAGGACCATGTCTGGATCTGTGGTTCTACAGCAGCCAGGTCTATGATGATGACCATGACTTGTGTCACCATCAAGGGCCATATGGATGCCTAGGTTCTGAGTCACCAATTGTGGCCATGCTCAGGACCGAGGGACATGCTGCATTTGGGACTGTGATGATCTGAGTGAGCTGCACTGCCACCAATGACCATGGTGTTGACTGGGCCTGAGCTGCTGCCAGGGGCTATGTGGCTCTACTGCAGCCAGAGTCTGTGTTGATGTCAGTGGCTCCTGTTACCACTGGAGGCTGTGCAGATACCTGGGGTATGGGCCAACACCTGAGGCCATGTTGGTGCCCAAGGGCCATGTGACTGCCAGGGCCATGCAGATGGGGTGGCCTGTGCTGACATCTGGGGCCATATTGATGTCTAAGACCAAGTTGTGCCTAGAGGCCATTTCTGGGTCTCTGGTTCTACTGCAGCTAGAGTCTGTGTTGAGATCCTTGTCTCCTGGTACCATTGGGTGCCATACCTGGGGCCTGAACTGCCACATGGGGCCAGGTTGGAGCCTGGGGATCATACTGCTGCTGGGCCCATCCACATCTGAGAGGCCTATTCAGCCACCCAGGGCCATGGTGACATTTGGCCCCAAGCTGCTGCCAATGACCACATCTGGGTCCATGGTCTTGCTGCAGCTGTGGTCAGTATGGATGCCTGTTGCCTGTGATACCACAGGCCCCAAGCAAATCATGTGTTGAACCATGTGTTGAAGTATGAGGACCTTACTGAGCTGGCCCCACCCCTCACTGGCCAGGAGTAACCTCCCTTTTCCCCCCTTTCTTGAGAGATGACCTGAACCTCTCCAGACCTGGGATAATGGGCTCTGATGACCCTGGCACAGGAAAGCTGGCCTCTCCCCCCTAATAAGAGAGCTATTCCCCCATACTTGGGAAAGCTCAACACACTCCTCACCATGGACTTGGGAGAGCTGGCTCCACTTCTCATCTAAGAGGAGTGATCCCAGTGGCAGCCTGGACTGACCAACTCAGCTGCTGCTCAGGCACACATCCAGTGCTTGGAGTTGGCACTCCCCAACATCTACACCATCTATGACCTGCTGGAGTGTGTGAAGGAACTGATCCTGAGGAGCTACAGCTTCGAGATCTCCATGACTCTGGGCAACAACAGGATATCAAAGAGCAATGTCGGTGGGGGTCTGGTACTGATGGTGTACCAAAGCCAGAGAACTTGAACCTGACCAACATCTCATCACACAATGAACATTTGCAAGTAAAGCTGATAGGACAGAAGGGTCTACTGCATGATACACTGCAGCTCCCAATGCCACTAAGATGGATGGAGAGGCGATGGAGAGGTGGGAGAGACAGAGGAGTGAAGTGTTTTTCTTTTTATCCTTTTTTTCTTATTGTTTATTTTTATATTATTTTTATTCTTTTTTAGCTTTTCTCAGGGGGCACTACAAGAGTGAGGGGCAGATATGGAGGGACTGGGAGATGAGTGGGATTGGGGTTCATGATGTGAAATTCCCAAGGAATCAAGAAAAATAGAAAGAAAGAGCTTCAATTCAAGTCAAGATAAGCATTCCTATAATTGCATTAATAGTTACCTTTAGATAAGACAAATTGTTTAAGTTTTGTATATTATCCTTGTCTTTTTGAGACAGGGTCTTTTTAATTTTTTATTTTATTTAATTAACAATTTTTCATTTCTTTTGCATGCTGACCGCAGTTTCCCCTCCCTCTTCTCCTCCTGTTCTTTCCCACCCCTCAACTCCACTCCTCCTTCATCTTCCTTCAGAAAGGGGCAGGCCTCCCATGGGCTTGAACAAAGCATAACATATCAAGTTGAGGCAGAACCAAGCTCCTCCCCCCTGTATCCAGGCCCCCTGGGCAAGGTAATGCAGCATGGGGAACAGGTTCCCAAAAGCCATCTATGAGCCAGGGACAGGTCCTGATCTTACTGCTAGGAGCTTTACAAAGAAACCAAGCTACACAACTGTCACACACATGCAGAGAACCTAGGTCGGTCTCATGCAGGCTCCCTAACTGTTGGTTCATTGTCCATGAGCTCCTGTGAGCTCAGGTCAGCTGTCTCTGTAGGTTCCCCTGAGACAGGGTCTTCCTAAGTACCCTAGGCTTACCTAAATTAAAAATCATCTTACCTCAGTTTTCCAAGTGTTAGAATTTCAGGGGTGTGCTACCACACCTAGATATTCTAAGCATTTAGATTTGTGCTGGTTGGTTATTGTAGGGAAGAGGGCTTTGTTTGTTTTTCAACTTGAAACAGGCTCCAGACACCTGAAAGAGGAAGCCTCACTTGAAGAATTGTTTGTATCAGATTGGCCTGTGGCAAATCTGTGGGGCATTTTCTTGATTGAGATTCATGTGGGAGGGCCCAGATCACTAAGGGCATGACTGAGTAGGTGGTCCTGAGTTGTACAAAAAAAGCAAGCTGAGTGAACCATGAAAAAGCCATCAAAAAGCAGCATACTACGGTGATCTCTGCTTCAGTTCCTGCCTCCAGGTTCCTGATTTGAGCTCCTGTCCTGGTTTCCCTCAGTGACAGACTATGATATGGAAATGTAAGCCAAATAAACATTCCCTTTCCTGAAAAAAAAAATCATGTAATTCGTAGGCAAATGGATAGAACTAGAAAAAATCATCCTGAGTGAGATAATCTAGATCCGGAAAGACAAATATGGTATGTATTCACTTATAAGTGGATATGAGCTGTTAAGTAAATGACAACCAAGCTATAATCTGTAGACACAGAGTAGTTAGGTAAAGAGGAGGGATCTAGGGCAGACACATAGATCTCCCTGGGAAGAGGAAATTGAATAGATTTTATTGATGGACTGGGGGTGGGTGTGGACAGGAGCAAGAGAGATAAGGTATGTGTGGGAGAGATGGAATGGAGGGAGAGAGTGTTGGGAGAGACTGCTGGAATTTGGGGGCATTTGTGAGATGGTGTGGAAATCTAGTGCATTAGAAACTTCCTTGGATCTATAAAGGTGATCTTAATGAGGACTTCTAATAATGCATGATACAGAGTCTCAATTGGCCATCTCTTGAAGTCACACATAGCTTCTAGTGGTGGTACTAGATTGCATTCAGTTGAGTTGCTGGCCAAGGGGGTTCTGTGGAAATCCCCAAACAACTCAGGCTCATACTAAGACAAAAGGTTGCTTTCTGCAAACTGGCAGTGGATTCCGTTGTGGAGGACAACATCCACACAACTCATTGAATATGGTGAAGTCCAGCTGGTACCTACATGGCATACATAGTCTCTTTGGTGTGGGAAGGTCTGCAGGCTCTGCAGGCTACTGAAAGAGATATGTGGACACCAACCTAGCCACAAAACCTTTAGCCTACAATCTGTCTTGCCTGCAAAATATGCTAGGGCAATGGTGGCACAGAACATGTGGAGTATCAATCCAATGTCTGATTTAACTTAATGCCCACTCCACGAGAAGGAACTCATACCCTGACACTGCTTGGGTACCCAAGAACCTGGGACTAGATAGACCTAAGGTAAAACCAAACACTGGAGTCCCAGACTAATTGTTCGATCATACTTGGGCACAAACCCAGCTTGTGGTGAACATGTCATGACCCCTCATCTACTATGTATAAAACTTTCCTACGCTGGCCTTGGTGTGTGACTTCTCTGTCCTTGATCTTTGGGACCTGAGAATGCCCTCGGGAGAGTTGCTTTTCAATTCAGCTTGATCTGGCTTACTGTATTGGTGGAGAAACTTATTATGGGAGTGGGGGATTTTGTGTCCAAGTATGGCCAAAAGCTGAGCATTTTAGGCAGGGACTTGAGTGGCTGACAACTTCATGGGAGGAAGCTGCAATAGCTTCCAAGAATGCAGAACCAGGCTTTTTGGTGCCTTTCCTTTGTTTAGAGACTCTCTAGATTGGCAGGGTTTGGAGGGGGCAGAGAACAAAGCTTCCAGGACCATGAAGGGGGGAGCCAGAGGCTCCAACTGAACAACTATAACAGCAACATCATCATCAGCAAAACATGGAGGAAACAACCTGCTCAGTGGCTGCTGAGAGAAGCAGGGTAAGTTTACTTCAGGAATGTGGTCTTCTCAGGTTGTCTATACTTCAGTGGATGGCTCTACATTCATGTACATAGAAGAAACACTAAATGGATTAATCTAGTTATAAAGAAAAACAGAAGAGAATGAAGTGGTGAGGAAAGTCTGGGAGAAATTGGAGGAGGAAGAAAGGGGAGATAGTACCAAAATATATTGTATACACATAGGAAATTCTCAAATAGATAAATAAAAATTATAAAAAGAGCTATGGCTCTGAAAAGAGAAGTCTCAAAAGAAAAAAATATAAATGGCTAATAAACACTTCGAAAAGTGCCCAGCATTATTAGCCATAAGAGAAATGCAAATTAAAATTTGTTTGAGATTACACCTCACCCCAGTCAGAAGGACCATCAGGAAGTCAGATAAGAAAAAAATGCTAATGAGGATGTGAGGAAAGAGGAAGTCTTATTCATTGTTGGTAGGAGTATAAACTGGTGCCACCAATATGGAAGTCAGGGTGGAATATCACACAACTGTAAAGAAAACTGAAATCATGAAACGTGTAGATAATGGGTAGAACTGGAAAAACAATTATGTTCATGATCACTTAGTTTTAAAAAGACAAAGACCACATGTTCTTTCTCATATGTGGATCTTAGCATTGATGCTTGCATTTTGTATATTTAATTTGTAATGAATGTTAAAACCAGATAGTTGGAAATGGTACATTGGGTGCAGATGATTTAAGGGAGAGGAGATGGTAAATATAGGGAAAATAAAAATAGAAAGACAATACTAAGAGAGGAAAGATTTAAACTTGGAAAGGGATTGTGGGTGGAGAAATGAGGGAGTTGGGGAAGGTCTAACCAAAATAAAGGGTGTATGAAAAAGTATACTGAAACTTACAACCAGGCAGTCCAAGTAAAATATATAATTACAGGGGGAAGATAGAACACAGGTGACATGAAAGAACAAAGGGAAGTGCTCTGAGTTAAAGGTATGAGTGGGGATGAAGATAGGGAGATAGGGGAGATCAGGAGTAAGGGTAGATTAACCAAAACTAAGGTATATAAGAAGCCTTATAGAACTTCACTAGTTTATGAGTTAATTAAGTATTGTCTGTGTGTATGTGTGAGTTTAAACAGAAGTACCCTGAATGCATAGACAATACGGTCCAGAAAACATAGACTATTAAATAAAAATCTCAGTGTAGGCATGGGATACCTCCCTATGAGTTATTGATAAAAGAGGCCCCAGAGGCATGAAAAACATCACAGGATATTGCCATTGTTCTTAGTTGCTCACTACAATTAAATAGCATGACCTTATTGCTGAAGACACTTCTCACATTAGATGCAAAGGAATTAACTTTGACTGACTAGTAAACCCTCCCTATTGGCTAGCTTACATAGTGTCAGAAGGTGCTATGAAGGATTTTGAATGAGAAAAGCCATCTGGTCTTACCCAGCATTCTACAACACTGACCTTAAATTCCACAACACCAATCTGTCTGGCAAGATGTACTTGCTAATATATTAGTGGCATGGCAGTTATGGGGATAGCCAACTGCTTTCTGATTTAATATGAGGCCTGCTCTACAGGAAAGATTTCATGCCCAGCACTGTAAAACTGATCCAAAGCTCTTTACTGGAGCGATCATAGGTACTGGGACAAACTTACTGGTGTAGTTATATTAAATGATCATGCTTTTAAGTGGCCCTATAAATATTTGTGTTGCTCTTAATTTTGGCCAGAGAAAGCACTCTCTGCAGAGGGTTATGGTTAGCGCAAAGAAAACTGGTCCAAGTGCCAAGGACAATTAACCACATGTGCTTAGTTGTAAATGAATCATCTATGTTAACCTCGCCTCTCCCAAGGCTCAGGGAACATCACAGAAGAGTAAGTGAAAAGAATATGTAGGAGCTGGCAGATAAGGAGGAAAGCTTTGAAACTCTGAGTTCTGAATATGAGATGGATATAGCCCTCATTAGCTCACAGCAGCTGTGGTTACATGCACAAGGTTTGAAAAAAGATCAAGCCTGTCACAATTCCAACATGGACTAGGGAGGAGTTCCTGAAATCCCTCCCACCCTTGGTGGAGAAGATACTGATAGTGGATGGTTGGTTAGGGAGGGAGGCTCAGTCTCATATGGAAACATTCATGCTTGTCAGTTGTCCATTTCTCAGTGGGTGGCCCCATACCCATGCCCATGCAAGCAGCATCAATTGGACTCAGGAGCTTCAAGATGAAAAATAATAAAGGGCATGAAGTTATCAGGAAGATGGGATGGGGGAACTAAAGGGACTTGAAGGGAGGCAATGATGGATATGATCAAAACACAATGTATGACATTTTCAAAGAATAAAGCCATTACATAAAAATTAATTTGGCCCAGCACTCTATGGTTTCATTCATTGGAATTTCTTTAATACGTTCTAAAGTCTCTTGGTATTTGTTTGGTAGTCTAGAGTCCTCCATAGTTTTGACCCTCTATAATAAACTCACTTCAATGAGTTTGACTTTGCATTAACCAAGCAATGAAGAACTATAGTTATCCAGAAATTAGGTGTATTGGGAAATCCCTATTTATTTATCTACACATTTATTTTTAAATTGTGATAAAATATGTGATATAAAACTTGTCATTTTCACCCTTTAAGTGTAGCACTCAGTGTTATTAAGTTCACATTGTTGTCAAACACACTGTCTATTTTTAGAAAGTTTTCATCACTGCAACTGAACCATTTAGCACTAAACAATCATGCTTCACTCTCTCTTCCTTCAAGACCCAAGTAACTACAGTTCTATTTTCTGTCTTTATAAATTTGACGATTTGGGTTTGCTGTGGAATAATTCTCTTGTACACTGTAAAGATTTGTCACTTGAATTGGTTTAATAAAATGCTGATTGGCCAGTAGCCACGCAGGAAGTGTAGGCAGAGTGACCAAACTAAGAATGCTGAGAAGAGGAAGGGAGGGGGTCAGGAGTCGCCAGCAAGACACAGAGGAAGCAAGATGACAAGGCAGAACTGAGAAAAGGTACCAAGCCATGTGGCTAAACATAGATAAGAATTATGGGGTTAATTTAAGTGTAAGAGCTAGTTAGTAATAAGCCTGAACTACTGGCCAAACAACTATAATTAATATTAAGCCTCTGAATGATTATTTTATAAGTGGCTATGGGACCAGGCAGAATGCAAAACCACCTCTGGCTACATAGGTTACTTCAAGTAAGCAGAGTAGTATAAAAATTGTAGTTGTATTTTGGGTTTGTTTGTTTGTTTATTTATTTATTTATTTATTTATTTATTTATTTATTTTGGTTTTTCGAGACAGGGTTTCTCTGTGTAGCTTTGCGCCTTTCCTGGGACTCACTTGGTAGCCCAGGCTGGCCTCGAACTCACAGAGATCTGCCTGGCTCTGCCTTCCTGAGTGCTGGGATTAAAGGTGTGCACCACCACTGCCCACCACCCAGCCTGTTTGTTTATTTTGAGGCAAGGTCTCTCTCTATAGCCCTGGCTGTCCTAGAACTTGATATGTAGACCAAGCTGATCTTCAACTCACAAAGATATGACTGCCTATGCCTCTGCCCCTTGGGTGCTGGGATTAAAGACCTCTGCCACTATGTCTGTCTGACTTTTTAAATTAGTGTCATGTCTTCAAGGCTCACAGATACTGTAGCATGCAGCAGAACAGTGAATCAAAGTAGTGGGACAGAACAAAATAGGCAGAATTCTAGTGCCCTTTGAGTGCCTTCTGTGAGTAAAAGAAGTCAGGGCATCAAAGAAGAGATTATAGTCTATGAAGAAAAAGCAAGGTAAAACACTAAGATCAAGACCATGATCCTCTGATAGCCAGGACCTGTACTGATATCTGAGGCTCCTTGTGCTATTGAAGACCATTGATGCCGGATCTGGCCTACACTTGGAGCCATATGGGAGTTTGAGAGCCATACTGCCATTGGGTCAATGCCCATCTAAGTGACCCCTGCACTGCTAACCAGAGCCATGGTGACACCTGAGCCCAGGCTGCTGCCAAAAACCTCTGGGTCCATGGTCCAACCATAACTGGGAGCTGTATTGATGTTTGTGGCCCACCATGTCACTAAAGGCTACATGGATGTCAGGGGCCTGGGTCACTATCTAGAGCCAGGTTAATGTCAGAGGGTTGAGCCTCTGCTGGGGCCATGCAGACCTGAGTATGCCTCTTGTTCATACATCTTTACTTGCTCATTGCAATGAGTTGCTGATCTGGTTTGAGGCCTCTGGTTTCTGTTACACTATCAATGCTGGGCCCTCACTAGGACTCCTCTTGGATATCCTGTTGTTGCCCTGTGTCATGGAGATCTTGCAGCTTTGGGTCTATAGCTCTGGCCTCTTCACATGCTCCAGCCATTCATAGATGAGGAGGATGTTGGGGTGGGCCAACTCATAACCCTGGTTCTGTGTGATGCACTGAGCCATACTACAGCTTCCATGCCAAGATTTTGTTTTTGTTTTGTTTGTTTGTCTGTCTGTTTTGGTTTTACTTCTAAATTTTGCTTTGGTGGGGAGGTTGCAAGGGCAGGGGGCAGAAGCAAGGGGATGGGGAGATGAGTGGGATTGTGTTGCATTATGTGACATCCACAAAGAATCAAAAAAAGTTTAAAAAATGAGAAAGACAATGTGGAAAAAATTTCCAATATCTCATTAATAAAAAGAGGGTAGCCAGACTCCATAAGCATAAGGCAAGCCACCAGTGAACACAAAGAATCTGATAATAACCAGAGAATGTCTGCCCTAGCTGTGGAAGAAATCCATGATTTGTACAAACTTTCAGTTCAGTGACTTGTTTTGAGAGTGGCCACTTGTAAACAGAGGCTTTTCTCTGTCCCATTCCATCCTGCAGCTGCTTCCAAATAATCACTCAGAAGCTTATATTAATTATAAATGCTTGGCTGATGGCTCAGGCTTATTATTAAGTAGCTCTTACATTTAAATTAACCAGTTTCTATTAATCTGTGTATCATTATGTGGCCCGTGGCTTACCAGTCCTTTGGCATCTTGCTCTTTGGGTGACTAGTTTGCATATCTCTCCCCTACCCTTCTTTCCCTCCTTAGTTTGTTTTTTCCACCTAACCTTATCCTGCCTGGCTATTGACTGAACAGCTTGTCTACTAAACCAATCACAGAAACAAATCTTCACAGTGTACAGAAAGATCATCACACAGCACCTCCCCCTTTCTGTTTAATTAAAAAGGAAGGTTTTAACTTTAACATCGTAAAACTACATACAACAAAACAGTTATCAAACAAGAATTATAGCTACAATATCTTGTCTATTTGTATTTGACAAAAATTGGAGAAAACATTAAATTATCTATCTTAGTGGGTCTGAAGTTTTATATCTAATTTACCTTAAATCATAATTAAGGAAAACTAATAATTATCTAGTCTTTAACTTCATCAAAGACCTTAGAAGGAAGTAATATTACCTGAGTAAGCAGGAAGTGCAACTGACTTCCAAAAAATGTAAGAAATGACAGAAACAGCTGGCTGCCTGGACAGTCACCCATGGTTCCTCTACAATGTTGGGGCATCCATCTTTGGTCTATAGGCCTAGCATATCTGACAGACTTTCTTATGAAGCAAGGAATTTTGAAAGACTGTCCTACCTTGTCTTGGCAAAGTCTGGCAGTTGCCTTTCTTGTGTCCCATTGGCCCAGTTTGGACAGTAACTGTCAGCAATTGATTCAGGGGCAGTTTCTTTTCCCACATGGCTAGCTTTTGGCATAAAGAAAACAAACTCCATACAGAGTTTCTTCAATGCCTATTATTTTTTCTGGAGTATATTGATACTGCCAGGAGCAGACATATCTCATTGTCAAGAAAACTCTAAGTTATTAAAACATTTTAAATGCCATATTCTGTAGGTCTTTGAAGTGTTTGAAGATTACCTACCTAATTGAAATATATCTTTGTATACCTAGAAAATCTAACTAACATGACTATAAGTTTGACTATTATGGATGACTATTAATCTGTATTTTTTAATTATACATTACATTTTTAATTGAGCTATGTAAACATAACTTTAACAAGAGTAGAAATATACATAGAGTATAACAAAATTAATTTTAAATTTGTATCAATAAATTAAAATCAATGTAAAATATTTTGAGACTGACAGTTGTTTTCTAGATTAAAGTAGATTCAATATTCTACCCTATTTTTCTAACATTTCTATATCATATCCCCCTTTCTTCTTTAGAAAGACATTGACTGTGACCAATAACAATTTGTAACCAACCTCCTAAACAAAGACAAACATTCATAATCTATTTTTTGAGAATGTGAGCATAGTTCTCTAGACTACTTCTTGCTGATTGGGGGCACTAGTAATCTTTTTGGGATCCTGAGAAAATTTAGGATAATTGTTAAGTCTTGGTTGTAGTATTTTGTGAGGCTGAATCACCTTAGTCAGTGGTCTTGAAGCTGTTTTGGATGCTGGATAATCTGGGCCATTTTTTTTATTGGTGTCTGATCACCTTGTTCTGAAACCATATAAACTTTTAAAGGTAACATACATCTCTGTATTAATACAAATATAAACTGTGCATTGTACATAAGCCTGTCAAAGATAATTTTTTGCTTTATATCTGAGTAGATAGACTATATGTTATGTGTTTTGTAGTTGCTTCAGGTTTATTTTACCATACTTGTAGTTAGGACTTCAGGGGGTCTTCCTTGATAAAACCTGATTTTTTCTTAACCCAGAATGAATCCATAGCTTCTCATTCTCTGTGGAAACAAAAACACAACTTCTCTCCCAAAGTGGCATAACTTTTGACTTAAATTTTGGAGTCAAAATATTTTTTAAAATATATAGGTTGTTTTAATCTAGCAGCTTTTATAATCAAATGTCTAATAGCAGTCAAAAATTTTAAAGATAACACAATAATATACACAATCCAGACTTCCTGTGCATTTTTATACTTATGTGGCCTATTTTCTTTATATTACTTTACTCTGTCTTTTAAGGACTTTATTTTATTATTTTAAATCTATATTTTAATCTAAGATTGCATATGCTCTTTCTATTCTTTTCCCCAAAGTCTATATACATTTTTAAAAACATACTGTGACCTGTTTAGAGGCCTTTTTGCCTGAATCTTTTCTTACTGTGGGTCTCTAACCTTTTCTGACTGCATGAGCAAAAGCCCTAAACCCACAGCATGCTCTGTGTGCACTCTGTACTGTGGCTTGTGTGATATGGTGGGAATCTGCCATGTTGCAGCTCAAGCCAGCTCAGCCAGGGGACACATCTCTCTACCGTGGCCAGCATGAGAGACATGAACTATGAAGCTGCTCTTGGCTCCATTTTCATATGTGTAGATTTTTTTTAAGCTTTCTCAGGCTTTATGTGATTGTATGTATCCCATGTTGGGTGCCATTTATAAAGGGAAGCTTTTCTCTGTCCCTTCCCATCCCACATTCCATATAATCACTCAGAGGCTAATATTAATTATAAATGCTTGGCCAATGTTCAGGCTTATTACTATCTAGCTCTTACATTTAAATTAACCTGTTTCTGTTAATCTATGCATCACCACATGGCTGGTGGCTTACCAGTCCTTTGTCATTTTGCTCCTTGGGCAGCTAGCTTGCGTCTCTCTTCCCTGCCCTTCTTCTCCTCCTTATTTGGTTTTTCTGCTAAATCTTATCCTGCCTGGCTATTGGCCAAACAGCTTGTTTATTTAACCAAGTCACAGTGACAAATCTTCACAATGTACAGAAGGATCAACCCCCAGCAGCTCCTGAATAGCAAGGTTGTTCTAGAGGAAAAATTCAATGCATATCCAGTAAGCTCTTTCAGAGTGACCTGGTTAGGTGCTCTCCTAGGAAGGGTCCTATTGTTAGGTACTGAACTGCTCTAGAGAGCAGAAATTTCACAGCAGTTAGTCACAAATCATGGCCCCTGTGCACACCAAAATGCATCAGCTTTATAGGAGTTGGCTACAAAAGACAGTGGTGGCTGACATGGGCCCACTGAAGTATCTGCAGCAGGGAGTTCAGGCTGTGACAACACATCAGTTGGTGGTCCTGTCACCAGACACTGATTGCATTTGGAGTCTCTAGGAAGCCAGGTTTGCAAGCACTCTCATCAATTCTGGCAAACTGCTTAGATCTCATGTATCCCCAGAATAGATGAGAGGTTTTGACTGCTTCTCCCAGACTCTGAGCAATGGAATAAAATGGAGAGCTGAACAGTAAACTACCATGTATATAGTTAAATGGTGGTTGTGAGCTGCCTGAAATGGGTGTTGGGAACTGAACTCAGGTGTCCTCTGCAATAGTAGTGTCGTAGTTTGAATGAGATGTCCCCCATAGTATTGAACATTTAAACATTTAGTTAGGAGGTGTGAGGAAGTATGTCACCAGGGGTGGGCTGTGAGAATTTAAAGAAACAAGCTGCTCCCCATGCACTCTCTCTGCTTCATGCTTCAGCTTCAAGATTTCAGCTCTCAGCTTGATGCTCTAGTGACACTTGCCTCCTGCTGTCATTCCTGCTGCCTCTACTTACCGTGACGGACTATTATCCTTCTGAAACCATAATAACCTTTTTCTTTCTTAAGTTGCCTTGGTCATAGGATATGCCGATGCCAAGTAGGACATACTCTCCTGGATACACCACTTTTTAAGTTACACATACACTCCTGGATACATTGATGCCATGTCAAACCTACAGTCCTGGATACACAGATGCCAAGGCAGACATACAATCTTTGATATGCCAATGCCAAGACAGACTTACACTCCTGGATATGCCGATGTCAAGTAATATGTACACATGTTGATTTCTGGATGCCAAGTACATTCCTGGATATGCTGATTTTAAATCACATGTACCCTCCTGATACTCCGATGCCAAGTCAGACCTATACTCTGGATATGCTGATACCAAGTAAGATATACCACAGTGATAGAAAAGTAACTAATTCAAGCAGCAAGTGCTCTTAACCACTAAACCATCTTTCTAGCTTCTGTTTTTTTTCTTTTTATTGGAGAGCTCACTTGAAAAACATTTACTAATGATGGGAGACTTACTTCTTTCTGTTGTTCATTACAGACTTTGCAAGTTGTTTTGGTCCCTCATTTACTGTTATGTTATTACTGTTATTGTCTATTTTATATTTAGTTGATTTTTTACTTTTTGAAAAAAGAACAAATACACAAAACATCCAGAAAACAATTAACAAATATCTGTCAGTTATTTGGATCTAAAGACTAACAGTCATTTTTCCCTGTCTCATCATTTAATTTCATTATTAATTCTATTTTTGCCTTAACTAATTTTTAACTTTATATCTTATTCCACATTTTTTCAGAGATTTCTTTTGTAAATTTTATGTATGTGTATGTGCAGGTACCCAAGGAATATGAACTAGGATCAGATCCCCCAAAGATGGAATAGCAGGCTGTGAGCTACCTGACATGGATGAAGGGGTCCAAACTCAGGTCCTCTGGAAGAACAGCCAGTGCTTTTAACTAATGTGTCATCTCTCCAGCCTTTACATTTTTATTTTGCCATTTTCTCTTCTATGGTCACTGGTGTATCAGAGCTAGCTGTAATCAATTTGAAGTGTCTGTCTAAGCTGTGCAGCTGAGTCTGTCTGGGCCCCCCTGGCAGTGTGATCAGGATCTATTCCTGGTGCATGAGCTGGTTTTCTGGATCCCATTACCTGTGGTTGGACACCCTTGATGCAGGGGGGAGGGGCTTGGTCCTGTCACAACTGAATGTACCAGGATTTGCTGTTCCCCCCATAGGAGAACTTTCCTTTTGGATGAGGGGAGGAGGGGTGAGTCGTGGGGGTTAGATATGGGTAGGGAAAGCAGGAGGAGGGATGAGAGGGAGATCTGTGGTTGGTATGTAAAATGAATAAAATTTTTTTTAAATAAAAAAAAGAATAAGTGTAAGATCTTACCTGTGTGTAGTTAGGAGCTGAGGGGCTGAACATTTGTGTAGCAGTTTTATCTAGCTGGCAGTCTGTGCTCCAGTTTCATCAGTTCCATTTCTTAGCAGCGGTGGGAGCCAACCAGGATTGCATGATGCCTGTCAGGACTCTGACGTGGAAAGAGTGCTCTGCTGTTTTATGTCTCTTTAAATTCTAATGCATTGGAAAAATAAAGAAGAACTACAGAACAGTTGGATATCTTCTGTTGTGCCTCAGGGCTGCATTGTGCAGTGTGGATGAGAATAATATCAAGTGATGTTCGCTAAGCATCATATCCAGATACACAGAATGTCTCCTTTTAGTGATGATGCTAATTTGGGTCACATGGTAAGATGGGATCTACGTTCACCCCCATGTAGTGACTGTTTTCCTTTTTGTGGTTCATAACTTGTGAGAAGGAACTTTCAGGCCATGTTAATTCCATTCCTCGTCACACCCACCTCTCCTTTATTTAACATCTTTCAATGATTCTCATCTAAACAACTTTTATTAGAATGTTTGTAAAATTGTGTCTCTTTAAACTCTATGATTCCCTGTGTATTTATTGTTTGTCTCTAATAAAGAGGTTGCCTGTTATCTTTAATAAGTCTAGGAAAAGTGGTTTTGTTCTGAACCATTTAAATGTTTGTTACAGATGTGGTAACTACTTTATCCATAGTACTTGAATTTGTATTTCTTAAAGATAAACAAACTTGCCTTTAGAGAAAAATGAAATCATGAAATTCACAGGTAAATGGCTAGAGCTGGAAACAATCATTCTGAGTGACATAACACAGACTCAGAAAGACAGATGTCACATGCTTTCTCTCATTTGTGGATGTTAGCTTTGAACCTTTAGATATGTGTGTTTTATTTGGAATACCCACAGAGGTCAGGTAATTAGAAGGGGCCATGGGGGGAGAAAGCTTTCAAGGGAGGGAAGATAGAACACAGTGATAAAACAAAGAGGAAAGGGGGATAATGGAACAGGAAGGGTTAACTGGGCTGGGGGGATGGGAGGGCAGGACAGAGGAGGGACTGTGTGGAGGGGTAACTAACACTAAAAACCTTCTGAAAAAGTCATACGTAAAACTGTAACAGCAGAAGCTTCCTAAAATATAAGCCTACATATATAAAATTTCTTTAAAGTTCTGGTAGAATTCAGAGTGAACCTGGCGAGTGCTGAGTTTTCCTTTGATGCTTCAGTTTCATTGCTTGTTAAAGATCTCTTTAATTTGTAAAGACACATGTCACCAAGACTGACAACCTGAGTTTGATCCCTGAGACCTACATGGTGGAAAAAGAGAATAGATTCCTGCAAGTTGTTCCTGACCTTCACATGTGCCATGCATACAAGTCAGTAAATGAAATATAATGCAATCTCAAATTTTTATTGTGTATGTTATGGATATTTTGCCTGCATGCCTGTCTGTGCATGCAGTGCCTGCAAATGCCAGAAGTGGGGATAGAATCCCCTGGAACTGGAGTTCCAGATGGTTGTTAGCCATCATGTGAGTGCTAGGAATCAAACCCAGAATCTCTGAAAGAGCAACCAGTGCTTTTAACTGCTGAACCATCTCTCCAGCCCAATACACTGTTTTGTTTTGTTTTGTTTGTTGTTTGTTTTGTTTTTAAATAACTGGAAACCAGTAGCTGTGGTTTCCTGAACATGACCTATGCAAGATTGAACCATCAGTATTCCACTATGAAAGAGAGGGGAACTCTTCCCTAAAGAGCTATGGGCAGTTAGTATTTATTAAGGGAGGAGGTTCATGAGGCCCCACCCCTCCCTGTAGAACTATTCACAGTTAACTGTTGCTGAAGAAGAGGCTCATAAGACCTCACCCATCTCTGAGGAGCTATTGGCTTTTAACAATTGCATATGGTGCTCATGGGGTCCCACCCCTCCCTGAGGAGCTATTGGCTCTTAAAGTTTGCTGGAGTGGGGGGAGTCATTTTCTATAGTGATGTAACTACAGTTAATTTGCCCATGCTCATGCCAGGATATTAAGTATAGTGAATCATCAAACAAAAAAAACCCAGGAAAATAGAAGGGAGACTTGTTTGGAAGAAGAGAATGTTCTATAGGAGAAGGAGAGGAAGATAAATGGTAATGAGGGTAATATGACCAAAACACATTGCAATATGCATGAAATTATCAAATAATAATAAATAAATAATGCAAAAATTTTAAACTTCTTGCAAACCCAAATCTCTAACACATTAAAAAAATAATACGACATGATCAAATTTATTTCATTTCATAGATGCAAGGCTGGTTCAACATATGCAAGCCAAAATATATAAAATAGCATATAAAAGGACTGAAGGACAGAAACTACATGATAATCTGTTAGTTATTATGTGGTGCTGTGTTATTCATTAAGTGGCGCTGTTTACTATGCGAGAAAAGCCACAGGGCACATCAAAACTCACTATAATAGTTTATGAGGGGAAGGGGAATGTGCTTAGGCCTATTGAAGACTGTGCAGGGAGAAAGGGGGCAGGGGGTCTGTGATCTGCTGTTTATGGATTCCCCGCACATGCATATATGGGCTTACGTATCTATGCCTCACATGCGCATAGATTATGTGATCATGCTGCACGCAAATTACGTGACCATGCAGCCCATGGATTATGTAGGATGTAAGGTCCCGAAATGACTAAGCATCTTGCCAGCACATGTGCAGTCATGGGGGAGTGGCAAGGAATTTTATCATCTCAATAGATGCAAAAAATTAAAAGTGCTCATTTTATCTTCATCTTAAAGTGAAATATAAAAAATATATTCCAAGCAAGTGGGACCAGGAAGCAAGCAGGTATCTGTTTCCTAAAATCTGATAAAATAGACTTCTAACTGAAAGTGAGTAGAAGAGATAAAGAAGGACACTTCAGTCTAACCAAAGGAATGATTAACTAAGAATGCATAACAATCCTGAACTCTGGTGCACCCACATATCATTTAAAAAGTACTACTAGATTTAAAGATACAGATTTAACTTTAACTCAGTAGTTGATGATTTCAATACCCCATTTTCTCCAATAGATAGATTACCTGGATAAACATTTTTAAAAATCTTTTACTTGTTTGTTTGTTTGTTTATTATATATATGGTGTTGTGCCTGCATGTATACTTGCACGCCAGAAGAAGGCACCAGATCTCATTACAGATGGTTGTGAGCCACCATGTGGGTGCTGGGAATAAAACTCAGAACCTCTGGAAGAGCAGCCAGTGCTCTTAACTGCTGAGCCATCTCTCCAGCCCCCGGATAAACATTTAACAGAAACACCGTAATTAAATGACATACATCAAATGGACCTATCAGATGTCTACAGAGTAGTCCACACAAAAAAATATACTTTCTACTCAGCAGCCCACAGAATCTTCTCTAAAATAAACCACATACTTGACATAAAAAGATAATAACAAAACAAAATAAAGCTTCAAACCAACAGTAAACAAATATCTAGTATGTACAAAATCTCATTGCGATTCAAGAACATAAAACTGAATGATGAATGGGTCAGATAAGAAATCTAGAAATAAATAAAAAAATCCTGGAACTAAGTGAAAATTAAAACATAACACAACAAAGCCTGTGAGGCACATTAAAAGCAGTCTTGAGGGTGTTTTGTTTTCTTTATCAGTTTATAGGAAAGAGTCAAAATCCTATAGAATTGCATCAGTGTTTTGATAATAAAATTAACATTATTACTTTTTGTAAAGAAAAACAAACATCTAAAAATTACCTTCAATATTTATGGAAAAATAGACTTTTGAAATATGAAATTTTGCTTTAATACTGTATTACTTAAGGTGATGTAGTACTGGCCAGAAATAAAGCATGGCTTGGTGAGATGAAATAGAAAATTCATAAGCAGACATTTTTATTCTTTCAGCAACTTATTATCAAAAGAATAAGAGATTTTCCAATAAATAGCACAAAGCAACTACTTATCCACTTGGAAAGATGGACTTAGACTCCTACTACTCATTATATAGAGAGATCCAAGGGAATTAATTGAAACTTAAAGAGTCAATACTTTCAAATTGTGGGAGAAAATAGAATAATGTCATATCCTCAGGATTAAGTACATTTCAAAAACAAATATTTAAAAGCTCTAAAAAAATTGACATGTTAGAATTTTTTGTCACTCAAAAAACACCATGAAGTGTATGAAAGTGTCATCTATAATAGGCTTGAGAATGAATGTGTGTGTGTGTGTGTGTGTGTGTGTGTGTATGTGTGTGTGTGTGTGTGTGTGTGTGTGTGTGTAGAGAGAGAGGGAGAGAAAGAGAGAGAGAGAGAGAAAACATATAAATATAAAGAAAATTACATACCACTCATAAAAAGGCAAACACATAATGAAAATGGAAAAAAAGACAATAGTTACACTTCTCAAGAAAATAAATACAAAATGAGGCAGCACATAACTTTATCAATACCCTTAACAATTAAAAAATGGAGGACTATGTTGAAGAATATTTAGCCTTCAATTTATTCAAATTCAAAGTTTAACAATAACATTCTTTATGTGGACACAAAGCAGTGTGAACTTTTACACACTGGTGATTAGAATATTGAAAGTGTTATGAAGGTAATGCTTCCCTTATGATATAGAGCCTCCCGTAATCTAAAGCCATGAATTTCAGCTCAAGGATTAGATACTAAAGAACTCATTTTACATGTGAAAACAGGTATAAAATCTTTCCCTGAAGGTTTCTTTTTTCTCTTGAGGCAAAGAGACCTCATGCCAAGATGTATTCTGTTACTAGAAGCTGGTCACAAGGTCCAGCCTAAAGTTAAGGGATGTGGTTGGCAGTGGTGTGGCTGTTGGAGCTAGTAATATTTGGTGGCCATTTTAGAAGATACTTTTTAACTATATTTCTTATCATTTAGAACAATTTTTAAATTTTAATATATTTTGATCACAGTCTTTCTCTCCCCCAAGTCCTTCCAGATTCTCTCCTTACTATTCACCCAACTTTAAGTTCTTTTCTAAAACAAACAAACAAACAAACAAACAAACAAACAAACAAACAACAAAAAACAAAAAAACTCCCCAAATCCAGAAAACAGAATACAGCACCCAAAAAGAAAAATGAATACATCACTCAAAAAGAAAAACAAAACAAAGCAAAACAACAACAAAAAACCTGTAACTGTAACCAAATAAAAGCACACACACACACACACACACACACACACACACACACACACACAAACCTGTGGAATCCATTATTTGTTGGTCAGCTGCTCCTGAGCATGAGACCTGCCCTGGAGTGATTGATATACCCAGTGTCACTGCATTGAAGAAAACGGATTTTCCTCTTAAGAGGGAAATGTATAGCTCTGGGTGCTACATTAAAAGTCAGAGAGGACCCCTTCCATGGGCTCTATACCCTGGCCCACAACCCTAGCAGAAGGCTCTGGCTCTACTGGAGGCCATGTTAGTACTAGGAACCCCATAGCCTGCCCATCAGTCCCCAACAACAGTTCCTCCTGTGGGCTCCATATCCTGGCTCGCAACTCAGCAGACAGCTCCTGCTCTGCTGGAGCGCACACAGGTACTAGAAGCCCCAGAAGATACTCACTGTAGTGGAAATCAGGCTAGTGTTAGAAACCCCAGGTACCTGGAACCCCGGAAACCAAACTGGTATTTAGAACCCCAGAGACCATGCCAGTTCCCAGAACCCCAGAACTCCAGAAACAAAGTGAGTACCCCAAACCCCAGAGGCTAAGTAGGCAACTAATACCCCAGCTGAGATACACTACTGGACCTGAAGACTTGCAGGCCACCAGAACCACAGGCCACTCAGGCTAGAAGACCAGAGAGGAAACAGAAAGCAAGGAGGAAAACATCCAAAAAGCATCCATCCAACAAAGATAAACTCAGAAATCATCTCCTAAACTGATAATAAACTCAAACACAGAGGCCTAGAGGCCAGTGTAATAATACAATCAACAACACTCTAGGCAATATGGCACTACCAGAGCCCAGCTATTCTTCCCTTGGCAAGCACTGACTATTATAACACAGCAGAAACACAAGAAAATGACCTTAAATCAAATCTTATGAAGATGATAGAGGCCTTTAAAGCGGAATTAACAAATCCCTTAAAGAAATCCAGGAAA
This sequence comes from Peromyscus aztecus, assembly GCA_902168405.1. NCBI lineage: Eukaryota > Metazoa > Chordata > Mammalia > Rodentia > Cricetidae > Peromyscus > Peromyscus aztecus. The sequence continues at coordinate 29,175 of CABHPQ010074296.1, forward strand.
ACACACACAGGTGAAGAAAATGAATAAAACTTTTGAAGACCTGAAAATGGAAATAGAAGCAGTAAAGAAAACTCAAACTGAGGGAATCGTAGAGATGGAAAACAGAGATATGCAAACAGGAACTACAGACACAAGTATTACCAACAGAATACAAGGATGGAAGAGAGAATCTCAGGCATTGACAATATGGTAGAAGAAATTGATACATTGGTCAAGGAAAATATTATATCTAAAAAGTTCCTGACATAAAACATCCAGGAAATCTGGGACATTATGATAAGACCAAACCTAAGAATAATAGGAGTAGAAGAAGGAAAAGAACCCCAGCTTGAAAGACATTTAAGGAATTGCTCAACATCCCGAATTATCAGGGAAATGCAAATCAAAAAAACTCTGAGATACCACCTTACGCCGTCAGAATGGCTAAGATCAAAAACACTGAAGACACCTTATGCTGGAGAGGATGTGGAGCTAGGGGAACTCTCCTCCACTGCTGGTGGGAATGCAAGCTTGTACAACCACTTTGGAAATCAATATGGCACTTTCTTAGAAAATTGGGAATCAATCTCTCCCAAGATCCAGCTATACCACTCTTGGGCATATACCCAAGGAATGATCAATCATACCACAAGGGCACTTGCTCAACTATGTTCATATCAGTATTGTTTGTAATAGCCAGAACCTGGAAACAACCTAGATGCCCTTCAACTGAAGAATGGATAAATAAAAATGTGGTACATATACACAATGGAATACTATTCAGCAGAGAAAAACAATGACATCATGAGGTTTGCAGGCAAATGGATGGATCTAGAAAAAATCATCCTGAGTGAGGTAACCCAGACTCAGAAAGACAAACATGGTATGTACTCACTCATAGGAGGATACTAGATGTGGAACAAGGATGACTGGACTGCTACCCACAACACCAGGGAGGCTACCTGGAAAACAGGACCCCAAGAAAGACACAGGGATCGCCCAATGACGGAGAAATGGATGAGATCTACATGAACAGCCTGGACGTGAGTGGGGGAAATGAAGGGCGAGGGTCGAGGGAAAAAGAGCTTGGGGGAGTGGGAGATCCCAGCTGGATCAAGAACAGAGAGGGAGAACAAGGAATAGGAGACCATGGTAAATGAAGACCACATGAGAATAGGAAGAAGCAAAGTGCTAGAGAGGCCCACAGAAATCCACAAAGATGCCCCCACAATAGACTGCTGGCAATGGTCGAGAGACAGCTTGAACTGACCCGCTCTGGTGGTGGGATGCCCAAACACCCTAATTGTCATGCTAGAAACCCCATCCAATGACTGAGGGATCTGGAAGCAGAGATCCACGGCTAGTCCCCGGGTGGAGCTCCGGGAGTCCAATTGGCAAGAAAGAGGAGGGTTTGTGTGAGCAAGAGTTGTTGGGACCAGGGATGGATGGAATACAGGAATGAGTGGCCAAACGAATGGAAACACATGAACTGTGAACCAATGACTGAGGGGCCCCCAACTGGATCAGGCCCTCTGAATGGGTGAGACAGTTGATTGGCTTGATCTGTTTGGGAGGTACCCAGGCAGTGGGACTGTAACCTGTCCTTAGTGTATGAGCTGGCTGTTTGAAACCTGGGGCTTATGCAGGGTCGCTTGGCTCAGCCTGGGAGGAGGGGACTGGACCAGCTTGGACTGAGTCTACCAGGTTGATTTCAGTCCTCGGGGGAGTCTTTGCCCTGGAGGAGATGGGAATGGGAGGTAGGCTGGGGGGACGGGAGGGGGGCGGGAGGAGGGAGAACAAGGGAATCTGCGGTTGATATGTAGAATTAAATTATATTGTAAAATAAAATTTAACAAAATATAAAATAAATAAATAAATAAAAAGATTATGCAAAAAAAGAACCTCAGCTCAAAGGTCCAGAAAATATCTTCAACAAAATCATAGAACACTTTACTAATCTGTGATAGTTTGAATGTAATTGTCCCACATAATCCCATAGGGAGTGGCACTATTAGGAGGTGTGGCTTTGTTGGAGTGGGTGTGGCCTTGTTGGAGGAAGTATGTCACTGTGAGGACAGGCTTTGAGGTTTCTTGTGCTTAAGATACTGCCCAGTGTCTCAGTTGACTTCCTGTTGTCTGCAAGATGTAGGATTCTCAGCTATGTCTCCAGCACCATGTCTGCCAGCATGCCACCATGCTCCCCACCATGATGATAATGGACTGAACCTCTGAAACTGTAAGTGAGGCACCCCAATTAAATATTCTCCTTTGTAAGAGTTAGTGTGGTCATGGTGTCTCTTTACAGCAATAGAAACCCCAACTTAAATAGAAGCTGGTACCAGGGACTGGTATATTACTGTGATAGACTGGGACCATGTTTTTGTTTGGAATAATATATACTAAGGGAGTTTGGGCTAGGAAAGCAGTGGAATGCTTTAAGCACTGCTTAATGGGCCAGACTAGTAGGAGCATGGAAGACAGTGGTGCTAAGAGTTATTTGAACTGCCGGAGCTATGTCAAGAGGTTTCAGAGGAGAAGAATTTTAGTATGTTGCCTAGAGGTCATTCTTGTGATACTTTGGTGAAGGAAATGGCTGACTTTTACCCTTGTCCAAAGAGTCTGCCTGAGGCTAAAGTGAAGTGTTTTGGATTAATTCCACTGGTAAAAGAAATCTCAAAACAGCTTAGTATGGACTGTCATATGGTTACTAGTAGTAACTCTAATGAAGATTTATAATGAAAAGGAGCAAGCTGAGCAGGGTAAATTACAAAATGTAAATTTTGATGAGAAAAAGAGCACCAGGAAGTGAAATGGAGCTAAGTTCTGTGTTCAAGGAGAAAAACAGATTAATAAATGGAATAAACAGAGTGGTGACCTGTGGGAGCCTGTTTTTGGATTCCTCGTAGCTTTACCCCGCAGGTCCGCATAGAGAGGATGATTAGGACCATGGGCCTGAGTGCAGGTGTCTGAGATGGTCTGCACTTGGCTGTGCTGGGGGAGGAGGTCTTTTGCTCCACCCCTTGGAGTCTCTATAAATACCCTGGGGCAGAGACAGTCAGAGCCCGTTGGAAAAGGTTCCAGGCCCTCTCGAGGCTATCCTTTATTTTCTATCTGTTTATCTCTGCAATATTCTCCACAATAAATCCTTCTATCTAATATTTCCTGCTGCTCTCACTCAAGAAAACTCTGGGGAGCTGTGGGGTTGGTGGGTAAACATCCCACGGTGAGTAAATGCCCCACAGTGACCTCAGGGCAAGATCCCACCCAGCTCAGTTTCCAATTTGTGGAATGGAACTAAAGAAAAGCTTAGCGTCAGGTGTGGTGTTGCACACCTTTAATTCCAGTACTGAGAAGGCAGAGGCTGGTGGATATCTGAGTTTGAGGTCAGCCTAGTCTACAGAGTAAGTTTCAGGACAATCAACCTTAAGCAGTGAAAGATAGAAAGCTGGTGAAGATGTAATTGAAAGAGAGAGCCATGTTCCAGCTCCAGTAAGCAGCAGAACTTGACAGTTTTGGCCACATGGTTCTGCCTTTACAGTTAAGGATAAGAAACAGGTTACAAAATTTGACTCTGCACCTAAGGACAGCTGCTGAAGCCAGACATATTTCAGGGGTGTCCCTGAATGGAGGCCTAGTAGAGAGGCCATTGTGTGAAGCTGTGAAGGTAAAACTTGGATTGCCTTTGAGACCCCAAGATGTTAGAGATGCCAGAGTTGTGAGATACTTGCCAAGGAAAGCTGCTAACAGAGAGTGGAACCAGCCCAAAAGAAAGAAGTGTGTTGCAGTCAACAAAGCTGAAAGGCGTTGGAGATCTGAAGAGTGTTTTGACATCAGGCACGGAGATGCAGAGTTTGGAGTTGGTCCAGCTAGTTTTCTGTCTTGCTTTAATCCAGTATTTCCTCATTATGCTCTCTTCCCTAAATTTTGGATGGTAATGTATATCCTGTGCCATCATATGTTGGAAGTATGTGATCTGCTTTTTTGATTTTGATTTTATAGGGAATTACAGTTAAGAGATTACATGAATCTCAGAAGAGACTTTTAACTTTTAAACATTGTTGAGACTGTAATAGACTATGGGGCTTTTGAAGTTGGACTAAATTCATTTTGCATTATGATATTGTTATAAGCTTATGGGTGCCAGGGAGTGGAATGTGGTAGTTTGAATGTAATTGGCCCTTGTAATCTCATAGGGAGTGGCACTATTGGGAAGTGTGGCACTGTTGAATTATGTGTGGACTTGTTGAAGGAAGTGTGTTACTGTGGGACTTTGAGCAGTAAAAACCCTAACTAAGACATAACCTAAAGAAAGAGATGCCTATAAAGGTACAAATAGGTTACAGAACACCAAATAGATTGTACCAGAAAAGAAATTCCCCCCACCACATAATAGTCAAAACATTAATGTACAGAACAAAGTAAGACTATTAAAAGCTTCAAGAGAAAAAGACTAAGCAATATATAAAGGCAAACATATTAGAATTACACCCAACTTCTCAGTGGAGACTTTAAAATCCAGAAGGGCCTAGACAGACATCTTGCAGACTCTAAGAGATCACAGATGCCAGCTGTCTTAGTTAGGGTTTCTATTGCTGTGAAGAGACACCAAGACTGTGGCACCACTTATAAAGGAAAACATTTAATTGAGGTAGCAGCTTACAGTTTCAGAAGTTTAGTCCGTTATCATGGTGAGACATGGCAGCATGTAGGCAGACATGGTGCTGGAGAAGGAGCTATGTTACATGTTGATATGCAGGCAGCAGGAAGTGGTTTGTGACACTGGGAGTAGCTTGAGCATAGGAGACCTCAAAGCCCACTTCCGTACTAACACATTTCCTCCAACAAGACCATAACTACTCCAAAAAGGCTATACCTCCTAATAGTGCCACTTACTTTGGAAGCCATTTTCTTTAAAACCACCACACCAGTCTGTACTACTATATCCAGCAAAAATTTCAATCACTATAGATGGAGAAAACAAGATATTCCATTACAAAGTCAAGTTATACCAATATCTATCCACAAATCCATTCTACAGAAGGTGCTAGAAGGAAAACTCCAACCTAAGGAGGTTAACTACCCCCATGAAAACAAAAGAAACAATCTCACACAAGCAAAATCAAAAGAAGGGAAACACATACACACACACACACACACACACACACACACACACACACACACTACCATCACCCCCATCAAAAACAAAATAACAGGAATTGACAATCATTAGTCATTACTATCTCTCAATATCAATGGACTCAATTCCCAATAAAAGAACATAGACTAACAGAATGGGTACAAAAACAGAATCTATCCTTCTTCTGCATACAAGAAACACACCACAACATCAATGATAGGCATTACCTCAGAGTAAAGGGTTAGAAAAAGATTTTCCAAGCAAGTGGACCCAAGAAGCAATCTGTGGTAGTCATTCTAATATCTAATAAAATAGACTTCCAACAAAAATTAATCAAAAGAGATGAGAAAGGACATTTCATGCTCATCAATGGAAAAACATGCCCCAAACAAAAGGGTACTCATGTTTGTAAAGGAAACACTACTAAAGCGTAAATCACACATTGACCCTCACACATTGATAGTGGGAGACTTCAATACTCCACTCCTACCAATGGACAGATCATCCAGACAAAAATGAAATAGAGAAATACAGGAGCTAAGAGACATCATGAACCAAATGGATCTAACAGATACCTACAGAATATTTCACCCAAACACTAAAGAATATACCTTCTTCTCAGCACATGACATATTATTCTCCCAAACTGACCACATACTCAGTCACAAAGCAAGTCTCAACAGATACAAAAAAAAATGGAATGACCCCCTGTATCTTATCAAACCGCCATGGATTAAAGCTGGATTTCAACAACAACAACAGAAACAACAGAAGGCCGGCCTGAAAACTCATGGAAACTGAACAACTTTCTACTGAATCACCAATAGGTCAAGGAAGAAATAAAGAAATTAAAGACTTCCTAGAACTCAATGAAAATGAATGCACAACATACCCAAACTTACAGGACACAATGAAAGTGGTGCTAAGAAGTGCACTTCATAGCATTAAGTACCTTCATAAAGAAACTAGAGTGATCTCATACTAGTGACCTAACAGCACACTTGAAAGCTCTAGAACAAAAGGAAGCAAACTCAAACAAGAAGAGTAGACAGCAGGAAGTAATCACCCTAAGGGTTGAAATCAATAAAATAGAAACAGAGAGAACAATACAAAGAATCAATGAAACAAAGAGTTGCTTCTTTGAGAAAATCAACAAGATAGACAAACCCTTATCCAAACTAACTAAAAGTCAGAGAGAGAGTTTCCAAATTAACAAAATCAGAAATGAAAAGGGGGACATAACAACAATCACTGAAGAAATCCAGAGAATCATTAGAGCATACTTCAAACACCTGTACTCCACAAAATTGAAAAATCTAAGTGGACAACTTCCTCGACAGATACCACTTACAAAGTTAAATCAAGATCAGATAAACAAATTGAATAGACATGTAACCCCTAAGGAAATAGAAGCAGTCATTAAAAAAAATCTCCTAACCAAAAAAGGCCCAGGATCAGACAGTTTCAGCACAGATTTCCACCAGATTTTCAAAGAAGAGTTAATACCAGTATTCCTCAAATTATTCCACAAAATAGAAACAAAAGGAACATTACCAAATTCATTTTATGAGTCCACAGTCACCCAGATACCCAAACCACAAAAAGCCTCAACAAAGAGTTACAGACCAATATCCTTCATTAACACTAACACAAAAATACTCAATAAAGTACACACAAACTGAATCCAAGAACACATCAAAAAGATAATCCACCATGATCAAGTAGGCTTCATCCCTGAAATGTAGGGATGGTTCAATAATACAGGGATGATTCAACATGAAAATCTGCAGGCTTCTGGAATCTGGTGCCTGTGGTGTGACACCTTGCACAGCCTTGGTGCAGTGGGAAGGGGCTTGGACCTGCCTAGGCTCAGTGTGCTGGGCTTTGCTGACTCCCCATGGGAGACCTCAATTTGGGGGATGTGGGGATGTGGGGTGGCTTGGTAAAGAGGGCGGGGGGGTGGGAGGAGGGAGGAGGGAGTGTCTGTGGATAGCACGTGGAGTAGAGAATTTCTTAATAAAGAAAAATGAAAAAAACAAATTAACTAAATACATGGGACCATATATGCATTGTTCTAGATTAAAAAAAGACTTGAAATCTAGAAGCACATCATCACTCTATTCAATTATCCAATGAGTCAAAGCAAGTGTAGCCTCATTTTTCATAAACTTTCCTTGGTGAAGATTACAATTTATGGAAGGGGTACTATTCCTCACAACAAACCTGTGCTATCGCTCTTGCTTGGATTTTCTTCTTTTATTGTGCTCATGGTATTGTATCAATATCTACTTCACACTTGAGTATACTAACATAATCTGAGACTCACATAGATGGAAATTAGTGAAGGAGGAAAGTGGTTGTCTGTTCCCAAAGATGATGGAACCAAGAGGTAGCTCATTTAAATGATAAGTATGTACAGAGGTTTCTACCTTCAGGATAGGATTACTGCTTCTTATGAACAAGACTCAGGGATAAAGCATTCCTAATGCCAGATTGGGATACAACTGAGGACATATTTATTTGATTTATTTAATTTTTGCATTTTAAAACATAAAAATTATATTTATGTAACATTCTTCTCTCATTCTCATCCTCCTATTTTCCTCATATAAACACAACCACTCTCATAAAAAAAGAAAATCTGTCAATGTAACATTATCCACTATATAAACAAACTCAAAGAAAACAACCACATGATCATCTCATTAGATGCTGAAAAAGTCTTTGACAAAACCCAGCACATCTTCATGGCAAAAGTCTTGGATAGATGAGGGTTATAAGGGACATACTTAAACATAATAAAGGCAATATACAGCAATCTGACAGCCAACATCAAACTAAATGAAGAGAAACTTAAAGCGATTCCACTAAAATCAGGAACAAGATAAGGCTGCCCACTATCTCCATAACTATTCAATATAGTACTCAAAGTTTTAGCTAGAGCAATAAATTAACTGGAGGAGATCAAGGGAATACAAACTGGAAAGGAAGAAGTCCAAGTATCATTATTTGCAGATGATATGATAGTATACATAAGTGATCTCAACCAGGGAACTCCTACAGCTGAAAAACACCTTTAGTGAAATGGCTGGATACAAGATCATTCCTTTTTAAAAAAGTCAGTAGTCCTCCTATATACAAATGGTAAACTGGCTCAGAAAGAAATTGGAGAAATAACACCCTTAACAATAGCCACAAATAATATAAAATATCTTGTGGTAACTCTAACCAAGCAAGTGAAAGCCCTCTATAACAAGAACTTCAAATCTTTAAAGAAAGAAATTGGAGAAGATATTAGAAGATGGAAAAATCTCCCATGCTCATGGATCTGTAGGATTAACATAGTAAAAATGGCCAAGGATCTGTAGGATTAACATAGTAAAAATGGCCATGTACAGATTCAATACAATCCACATTAAAAATCTCAACACAATTATTTATAGACCTTGAAAGAACAATACCCAACTTCATATGGAGAAACAAAATACCCAGAATAGCCAAAAGAATCCTGTATAGTAAAAGAACTTCTGGAGGTATCACCATCCCTGATTTCAAGCTGTACTACAGAGCTATAGTAATAAAAACCGCATGGCATTGGCATAAAAACAGACACATTGATAAATGGAATCAGATCAAAGACCTGGGCATAAATCCACATACCCATGGACATTTGATTTTTGACAAAGAAGCCAAAATTATACAATGAAGAAAAGAAAGCATCTTCAACAATTGGTGCTGGCATAACTGAATGTTGGCATGTAGAAAAATGCAAATAGATCCATATCTATCACCCTGCACAAAACTCAAGTCCAAGTGGATAGTGGATCAAAGACTTCAACATAAATCTAGATACACTGAACCTGATAGAAGAGAAAGTGGGAAATAGCCTTAAACACAATGGCACAGAAGACAACTTCCTGAACAGAACAACAATCACACAGACACTAAGATCAACAATTAATAAATGTTAATTGAAACATTTTCATGAAAATGAAAAGCTTCTATAAGGCAAAGGACACCACCAATAGGACCAAATGGCAGCCTACAAAGTGGGAAAATATCTTCACCAACCCCCATATTTGACAGAGGGCTAATTTCCAAAATACATAAAGAACTCAGAAAACCAAATAATCCAATCAAAAACTGGGGTACAGATCTAAACAGATTATTTTCAACAGAGGACTCTCAAATGGCCAAGAAATTTAAAGAAATATTCAACATCCTTAGCCACCAGGTAAATGAAAATCAATGTGAATTGGAGATTCCATCTTACACATGTCAGAAAGGCTAAAATAAAAAACATAAGTGACAGCTCATGCTGGTGAGGATGTGGAGCAAGGGGAACATTCCTCCACTGCTGGTGGGAGTGCAAACTTGTACAGCCACTTTGGAAATCAATATGTCAGTTTCTCAGAAAATTGGCA
>CABHPQ010074303.1:931-39231 GCA_902168405.1 Peromyscus aztecus
AAAAAAAAAAAAAAAAAAAATTACAGGTAAATGGATGAACCTAGAAAATATTATATTGAGCAAGGTAACCCAAACCCCAGACAAATGCCACAAATTCTCTCACACCTACAGCTCCTAGTTCTAAAACTTCAGATTAAATGGAGACCATCACAAAACACTACAACTATACACAATGCAGAAATTAACCAATCATAAGGACACCAGCCCCTATGGATACAAATACATCACAGCTCCTGTATCTATGCCTCAGGGAACATTGCAGAAGAGTGGGTGGAAAGAGTGTAAGAGCCAGAATACAAGATCCCCCTAGTTCTTTCCTGAGACCCTTTTTGGCCTTACTTTCTAGACCATTTCCACTCCTTTGTCACTCTGGTAACCTGGAGAATCACTCTGTACCAGAAACACATAGTTATCACATTTGTCTGGATCTTGATAGGTGACCTTTATCCTTCTTCCTGTTCTCTAATCTAGTCTCTCCAGACTTACTCTTAGTCCTACTGTGCCCTGCAGGCAGGAACCCCAGCTCCCAGCCTCTTTCCACCCCCTAGAGACTTGACCTCTTGGTACGTACCCAGGGTCTCCTTAACTCTTCCCCACCACCTCTCTTAGACTTTTCTTCCAGCCCATCTCCATTCCTTTGTGATTTCAGTCCATGGAGACAGCTCTGGAGGTTGGAACCTCAATAGGGTAGCTCTGGAGGCTAGAGCTATGGAGGGAAAGGTATTCTGACTTGTTGGGAAGCCAGGCTATACCTAGAGCTGCAATGGGACAGCTCTGGAGGGAAAGGTATCTGACTTGTCAGGAAGCCAGGCAATACCTGAAGCTGAGTTGTGGTGGGGGATGGTCTCCCCACAGGATATAGCAATCCTGCTCCTCTCCTGGACAGAGCCATTACAGCTGAGCTTTGCTCCGCCCCTCTATGCCTTAAGGGGGTTTCTCAGTAGAGCTCTGCTTCTTCTCTCTGGCCCAAGATGTTGCTTCTTCCACTGTACTCTGCTAAAGGGGTAACCCCTGCAGAAATGTAGCAATCTCCTCAGGCTCCAGTGAAAAGTTGTTACAACCTTGCTCAGCCCCACCCCACCCCCAAGGTTTTTTCTGTTCTTTGGTTCTGCCGGCAAATGAAGATCTTCACCCAAAACTCTTTTAAGAAAGAGATTTATTTAGGAAGGAGGAGTCCAGGAGAGTGGCTGCTTCTGCCAGGGTGGGAAAGCACAGCCAACAACTGAACAGGCAGAGGGACTTACAGAGAGCTTCTTAGGGGCGGAATTTCTCCAGGGAGAAGATTTTCTGCTCAGGGATTGCTTAGTTTTCCTGTTCAGGGATTGGTTAGTTTTGTTGGTCAGGACAGAATCTGACTTCAGGGCCAAACTGTGTTTCTTTCACTGGCCCTTCTTAGCTTTTTGGCTTTCGTTTTAGGACCAGGACATATTTCTTTCACTGGCTCTGATTCTAGAGACAAAGTGTGTTTCTTTGGCTCTGGTTTCATGGTCAGGGCATGTTTCTTTGGTTCTAGTTTCAGGGATAAAGTGTTTCTTTCACTGGTTCGGGTCTCAAGGCCAGGGTGTGTTTCTTTCACTAGCCCTGGTTTCAGGACCAGGGTGGATTTCTTTGGCTGGCCCCTTTTCCCTACAACCCAATGTGGTGGTATTGTGTTCCCCAAAATATTGTGTACCCTAATAAACTTATCTGGGGTCAGAGAACAGACAGCCACTAGATACAGAGGCTAGAAAATGGTGGCACTCACACCTTTAATCCCAGCACTCCAGAGATAGAAATCCCTCTGGATCTCTGTGAGTTCAAGGCCACATTGGAAACAGCCAAGCATGGTGACACACGCCTTTAATCCCAGAAAGCCAGCCTTTAATCCAAGGGAGTGGTGGTAAAAAGCAGAAAGGTATATAAGGCATAAGGACCAAAAACTAGAAGCATTTGGCTGGTTAAGCATTTGGCTGGTTAAGCATTTGGCTGGTTAAGCTTTCAGGCTTCTAGCAGCAGTTCAGCTGAGAGCCATTCGGATATGAGGACACAGAAGCTTCCAGTCTGAGGAAACAAGACCAGCTGAGAAGTTGTCCAGGTGAAGTTAGCTGTGGCCTGTTCTGTCTCTCTGACCTTCCAGCTTCACCCCAATAACTGGCCTCAGGTTTGATTTTATTAATAAGAACTTTTAAGATTCATGCTATAACCCAGGGCCTCTTTAACTCTTCCCCACCACCTCTCTTAGACTTTTCTTCTAGCCCATCTCCACTCCTTTGTTCTGCCAACTGGCAGAACAGCTTTCTATCAGGGACCCCACAGCCACCACATTTGACTGGGATTCTGGGATTCCACTGCTGCCACACTTGGTGAAGACCCAGAGTGGGTAACAGCAACCAAGAATAGAATGAATACCCATCCAAATAATACTGGAACAGATATCTACATCAATAAACACGTCAAACATCATAACTCCATTACCTAGATCACAGAACAAACAAAACCACAAACAACCAATATAATATGCCTCCTCTAGAAGTCAGCAACCTTATTGTAATAGGCCCTGAGAAAGGCAATTTAGCTAAAGTCCAAGACAACAACTTCAAAATAGCACTTATGAATATTTTCAAGGACCTTAAAGAGGATATGAATAAATGCTTCATTGAAGACCATTAAAACAAAAACTAATAGTTGAGTAAAATAATGAAAACAATTCAAGATATGAAAATAGAATTTAGCAAAGAAATAGAATCACTAAAGAAAAGCTAAACTGAAATAAAACTGGAAATGAAAAATTCAGGAAGTCAAATAAAAAGCTTAGAAGTAAGTCTAACAAAAAAGAAGTAGAAGACAAAATTTAAAGGAAGAAGAAAGGGATAGCACAATCAAAGGAAATGTTAAATCCTTTTTAAAAAGACACAGGTATAAAAGCTTCAGGAAATTTGAGACACTTAGAAAAGGACAGACCTACAAATAATAGGTACAGAGGAAGGAGAAGAAAGCCAGGTTAAAGGCACAGAAAATATATTTAATAAAATCACAGAAGAAAAAATCTCCAATCTAAAGAGATGTCTATCAAGGTGCAAGAGGTATAAAGAACACCAAATAGACAGGACCAGAAAGAAACTTTCCCACAACACATAATAATCAAATACTAAGTATAAAGAACAAAGAAAGGATAATAAAAGTGCCACGGGGGAAAAAGACCAAGCCACATACAAAGGCAGGCCCATTAGAATAACACCTGACTTTTCAATGGAGACTCTAGGAGCCAGAAGGGTAGGGACAGATGTTCTGCAAACTCTGAAAGACCACAGATGCCAGCCCAGAATACTATGCATAGCAAAACTATCTATCACAATCAACAGAGAAAGAAAAGTACTTTACAATAAAACACATTTAAGCAATTTCTGCCTACCACTCCAGACTAGATGACACTAGAAGGAAAACTTCAGTCTGAAGAGAACATTAATGATACCCAAAGATACACAAGAAATAAATAATCCCAAAATATTTAATCAAAAGAGTGGAGGAAACACACACCATAACAATAAAAAACATGAATTTATAAGCACTGCTCAATAATAACTCAATATTAATATTCTCAATTCCCCAATAATGACACAGACTAACAGACTGGATCAGAAAACAAAGTCCATCTTTCTGCTGCATCCAAGAAACACACCTTACTATCAGGAATAGACATCACCTCAGGGTAAAAGGATGCAAAAGGAATTCTAAGCAAATGGAAAAGAACCAAGAAGCAAGCCAGTGTGGCTATTTTAATACCTGACAAAATAGACTTCAAAACAAAACTAATAAGAAGAGATAGGGAAGGACACTATATATTCATTAAAGGAAAAATTCATCACTAGGATGTTGCAATTCTAAATATTCATGTACTAAACACAAGGGTACCCAAGTTAATAAAAGAAAGACTACTACAGCTAAAAATCACATATTGACACTAACACAGTGATAGTGGGTGACTTTAATAATCCATTCTATAGTCAACAGACAGGTATCCAGGCAAAAACTAAACAAAGAAATGCTGAAGTTAAACAGCCACTTAAATAAAATGAACCTAATGGGCATCTACAGAACTACCCTCAAACTAAAGAATAAACTATCTTCTCAGGAGCTCATGGAACTTTCTTCAAAATTGACGTCATATTAGGACACAAAGCAAGTCTCAACAGAAATAAGAAAATTGAAATAACACCCTGAACCCTGTATGAGTACCATGGAATAAAGCTGGATACCAACAACAATATAAATGGTAGAAAATATGCAAACTCAGGAAGCTGAAAAACTCACCAGTGAATGAAAATTTGGCCAAGACAGAAATCAAGAAGTAAATTAAAAACGTTTTAGAATTTAATTAAAATGAAAATACAACATACCCAAACCCATGGTGCACAATGAAAGTAGTTCTAAGAAGCAAGTTTGTAGCACTAAATGCTTACACAAAAACAAACAACAACAACAACACAAAAAAAAACCCTGGAGAAATCTCATACTGATAACTTAGTAACATACTTGAAAGCTCTAGAAAAATAAGATGAAATAATGCCCCAAAAGAGTGGATGGTAATAAATATTCAGACTCAGTGCTGAAATCAATGAAATAGAAACAAACAAACAAGAACAAAAAGTACAAAGAATCAATGAAATGAAAAGTTGATTTTTTGAGAAAATCAAGAAAATTGACAAACTTTAAATAAAACTAACTAGGGATATGCTTTACAAATCTGTATTCCACCAAACTGGAAAATCTAACAGGAATGGATGAATTTACTGATATATGTGACATATCAAAATTGAGTCAAGATGAAATAAACAAGATGAACAGACTAATAACCCCCACTGAAATAGAGGAATTAATTAAAATTCTCCCAACCAAAACAAGGCATTGGCCATATAGATTCAGCATAGAATTCTACCAGAACATCAAAGAACTAGCACCAATAGTCCTCAAATTGTTCCACAAAATAGAAACTGAGGGAACATTCCCTAGTTCTTTTTACCAAGCCACTGTTATCAAAACCACAATAGAAAATTATAGAACAATATTTCTTATGAACAGAGATGAAAAACTTCTCAATAAAACATACAAACTGAATTCAAGAACATATCAAAAATTATCCACCAGGAACAAGTTGGTTTCATTTCAGAGATGCAGGCATGGTCCAACATACATAAATCCATAAAATTAATCCACCACATAAACAGACTAAAAATAAAAACCATATGATCAACTCATTAGATTTCTAAAAAGCCTTCGATAAACTCCAACTCTTCATGATAAAAGTCCTGCTAGGGAGGTTTCCAAGAATCCACAAAGATGACTCCACCCACCATAGACTATTGGCAAAGGTTGAGAGGGTGCCTGAGCTGACCTACTCTGGTGATCGAATGGCTGAATACCCTAACTGTCATCATAGAACCCTCATCCAGTGACTGATGGAAGCAGATGCAGAGATCCACGGCCAGGTCCCAGGCAGTGCTTCAGGAGTCCAACCGAAGAGAGGAGGGATTCTATCTATGAGCAAGAGATATCAAGACCATGATTGGAAAAAGTACAGAGACAACTAGCCAAACTAGTGGAAACACATGAACTGTGGACCAATAGCTGAGGAGCCCCCATGGCACTGGAGTAGGCCCTCTGGATAAGTGAGACAGTTGTTTAGCTTGAACTGTTTAGGGGGCCCCCAGGCAGTGAGACTGGGACCTGTCCCTAGTGCATGAGCTGGCTTTTTGGATCCTAATGCCTATGGTGAGACACTCTGTGCAGCCTTGGTTCAGGGAGGAGGAGCTTAGATCTGCCTCAACTGAATGTACCAGGCTCTGCTGACTCCCCATGGGAGACCTTGCCTTGGAGGAGGTGGGAGTGGGGAGAGGGTTGGGGGGAAAGGCTGGGGGGTGGGAGGAGAGAGGACAGGGGAATCTGTGGTTGATATGTAAAATGAATAGAAAATCTCTTAATTAAAAAAAAAAGTCCTGGAGAGACAAGAAATATAAGAGAAATACCTCAATGTAATAAAGGCAACTTACAACAAGCCCACAGCCAACATCACCCTAAACTGAGACAAATTCAAAGCATTTCCACTAAAATCAGGAATGAGACAGAGGGGTCAACCCTCTCCATACCTACTCAACATAGCATGTGAAGTCTTAGCTGAAGCAATAAGGCAACTGAAGGATATCAAGTGTATTCAAATAGGAAAAGAAGTCCAAGTATCTTTATTTTCGGGTGATATGGCTTTATGCATAAAAGATGCACTAACGTCTCCACCAGGAAAATTCTATAGCTGATGAACACCTTCAGCAAAGTAGCAGGATATGAAATTAATACAAAAATCAGTATCCTTCCTGTATAGACATAATAAAAATGTTAAGAAAGAAGTCATGGAAACAGTAACTTTCACAGTAATCTCAAAAATATAAAATATCTTAAGATAACTCTCTAACCTAGCAAGTGAAATATTTTTGTAACAAAAAACTTTAAGACATTGAAGAAAAGTTAAAGAAGACACCAGAAGATGGAAAGATCTCCTATGCTCATAGGTCAGTAGGATTAATATTGTCAAAATGACCATCCTACCAAAAACAATCTACAGATTCAATACAATCAAAATTCCAACACAATTCTTCACAGAAATTGAAAAAAGGACAATCTTCAACTTCACATGGAAACAAAAACAAACAAACAAAACAGGATGATATCTAGAACAATCCCAAATAATAAAAGAACTGCTAGAGGAATGATCATTCCAGATTTCAAGTTGTATTACAGAGATATATTAATAAAAATAGCATGGTATTGATATAAAAACAAACACAGTCATCAATAGAATAGAATTGAAGAACCCATACATAATCCCACACACCTTCAGATCCCTGACTTTTTGACAAAGAAGCAACACCACACACACACACAGAAGGAAAAAATGGCATTTTCAACAAATGGCACTGATCAAACTGAATGGCTGCATATAGAAGAATAAAAGGAGACCTATATCTATCTCCCTGGGGGGAAAAAAAACTCCAAATGGATCAAGGACCTCAACATAAGGCCAAGATACCCTGAATGTGATAGAAGAGAAAGTAAGGAATATGTAAGAAAATATGATTGAACTCATTGACATAAAAAAGGACTTTCTGAACTGAACACCAATAATACAAGCATTAAGATTAACAATTAATAAATGTGATCTCATGAAACTAAAAAGCTTCTATATAGCAAAGGATACCAAAATGTGAGCGAAGCAGGAACATACACAATGGTAAAAAAAAAAGTTACCAATCATATATCTGATAAAGTGTTAGCATCTAGAATATATAAAGAACTAAAGGAACTGACCATCAGGAAAACAAATAGCCCAATTAAAATTGGATATAGAACTTAACAGAGAATTCTCAAAAGATGAAATATAAATGGCTGAGAAACACTTTAAAAGTGTTCAACATCCTCAGCCATTACGAAAATCAAATTAAAACCACTTTAAGATTTCATATTACCCCTGTCAGATTGGCCAAGATCAGTAAAACCAATGACAACACATGCTGGCAAGGTTATAGGGAAATGGGACACTTATTCTTTGCTGATAGGAGTACAAATTGGTACAACCGCTATAGAAATCAGTCAAGGGGTTCCTCAAAAAGCAGAAAATCCATCTACAGCAAGATACAGCTACACAATCTTGGGCATATATTGAAACGACTCTACATCTTACTACAGAGATATTTGCTTATCCATGTTCAATGTTGCTCTATTCATAATAGCCAGAAATTAAAAGCAATATAAATGTCCCTCATCTGATGAATGGATAATGAAAATGTGGTACATTTACACAATGCAACACTGTGCAGCTGTTATGAACAATAAAACTTGCATTTAAGTGTATGGGACTAGATAAAATCATCCTGAGTGAGGTAACTCAGACCCCAAAAGACAAATATTACATATTTTCTATTATATATGGATGTTAGCTTTTTATGATTTAGATGTGAACGTATCAATCCAAATAACTGCAGAGGTTAGTCAGCCAGTAAGGGACTGGGGGCAGTGGGGGAATCTTCCCAATAATGGAAAATAGAATCTAGTGTATAAAGAGATAAAGGGGAAACTACAATGTGAGGATTAAATGGGGAAGGGTTGGGAAAGAAGAGTAAAAGAAGGAGTATGTGGAGGGATAACTAACACTAAAGGCCTTTTGAAAAGCCATATGGAACTCTTAGAAGTTTCCTGAACAATATATATATATATATATATATATATATTCATATATATAATTATATATATTCATATATATATGAAATTAATTTAAATGGAGTCAGAATATATGGAGTGTAAAGGTCAAAAAGTTCTTGTGTAAACATATAAGCACTGGAGAAGCAAGGAATATTAAACTAGCAGGCATCCTTCAAAGGAAAGAGATATTTAACCTGTACTCCTGGAATGCTGTGTAGTGATCTATTGTATAACAAATAAAGCTTGCTTGAAGATCAGAGAACAGAACAAGCCACTAGATTAAACATAGAAGCCGGCAGTAGTGGCACACACCTTTAATCCTAGCACTCGGGAGGCAGAGAATCGTCTGGATTTCTGTGAGTTCAAAGCCACCCTGGACTACATAAGATTGACTCAGTGTAGGAGAGAAACAGAGCCAGGCTGTGGTGGCACACACCTTTAATCCCAGCACTTAAGATCTCATGCCTTTGCTTGGGAAAGCACACAAGCCTTTAATCCCAGGAAGTGATGACTGGGCAGAGAAAAGTATATAAGGCGTGAGGAGACAGGAACTTGTTGCTTAAGTTTTCCTGCCTGGCCCACAGTCAGGACAAATCTCTCTCACCTGCCAGTCTCACAGCCGCTCAAACCCAACCAAGTAAACACAGAGACTTATATTGCTTACAAACTGTATGACCGTGGCAGGCTTCTTGCTAACTGTTCTTATATCTTATATTAATCCGTTTCTATAAATCTATACCTTGCCACATGGCTCATGGCTTACCGGCATCTTTACATGCTGCTTGTCCTGGCGGTGGCTGGCAGTGACTCCCTCTGCCTTCCTGTTCATTTTATTCTCTCTGTTAGTCCCGCCTATACTTCCTGCCTAGCCACTGGCCAATCAGTGTTTTATTAGCAACACATTTGCCATACAGAACATCCCACAGCAGGAACTAGAGGCTTTTCGAGTTGAGGAGTTCTAAAGGTAAGTGGCTTGTTCCTTTGTCCCTCTGATCTTTCAGCATTTACCCCAATATCAGGCTCCAGGGTTTTTGTTTTTGTTTTTTTATTAAAAGTCCATTTTAAGATTCGTGTTACAATGCTGGGAATGGATGTAGATTACAACCTGGTGATCCCTTGCTGTCTGATGAACCAGGCTCCATCTGTATCTTCCAGAATTTGTTTTACTTCTTCAGACCCCTTTCCCCTAAAACCTTGAGCATTACTTCTAGTCCATAAAACTCATCCTTGTGAGAGATGTCATTTGTACTTTACATCAGCCTAAGTGACTTCTTTGTTATTTTAGGAACAGGCCAAATCCTGACTCCCAAGGGGATTATGTTTACCTCAGTCATTCTCCCTAGACCCTTATATTGAGTGTTGTTTCTAAATCAACAATAACCCATCTTATGGATGAAGCCACATATACTTTGTAAAGAGCTTCAATGTAAACATGTCTTAAGCTTTGTTGAACTCATGGGACTGAGTTAATTGTTATCTGAAAACTTTTTTTCCAAAACTGTGGTATGTTTAAATGTGCAAAAATAAATGAGCTGATGTGTGACTGCAAGAAGTCTTGCCTCACCACCAGTTACCTAAATCAGGCTGAACCAAGTTTCATTCTTCCCTCACTTGGATCATTTTCCCTGCCAGCTATAAAGCCTGCAGGGACCTCTCACAATGGGGGAGACAATGCCCCAACTAATAAAACCTCTAGTGATAGGAATGGGTTACATCTTGTTGAGTTGTAGGTCAAAGGGGTCCCATAGAACCCCCAACTATTACAGGCTATGTCCAAGGGTGTTGGTTGCTTTTCACAACCTGATGGTAATGCCCTATTGCTAAAGATGACAACACTTATGCCATCAAACACAGAGAAGTTGAGCTGGTACCTAACTAGAAGCTTCACTTCTACTGATTATAGTTCATGATGCTGGAAGGTACTCTGCATGCTACCAGAGGAGAAAGGTAATCATCAGTATCAACATTGCAACCTACAGCAGCAACCTGTCTGCAAGATATACTGGTGTAACAGTGGCACAAATGTTATTTATGGGAGTAACTAACTACTTTTTATTGAACTTAAGGCCCATTCTATGAGATGGAACCCATATCTCTAACACTGTTAAAGTGGCCAAGAACCTGAGACCAGATGAGTCATTGGACTAAGGGAAAACCTAGCACTATTAGTCTGATAACGGAATATAGCAATAAATAACCCCTAATGACATATTGCCATGCTCACAGATCAGTACCTCCCTCATTCCACATCAGAGAAGTGTATTTATGGAGTAGATGGTAATTAATAAAGAGACCTACAACTGGACATTGTAAAGCAAATGAGAGACTTTGGAGTGGTCATTCTAAAATTGGATGCCTTTATCAAACCCTTCCCCTCCAGACTCAGGAATCTATACAGAAGGAGGTGGAAAGACTGTGAGAACCAGAGGTGGTGGATGACTCCAAGGAAACATCATTATCCAGTCATAACACAGCATATGTATAGACATATTCATATATATATATATATATATACACACATATATACGAACTCATATATACGAACTGCTACAGCATGAACAAAACCTGCATGAGTTCAAAGTAGACAAAATCTCAGCACTGAGAAGGGGACATGAAACAAAGTTCCATGCCTAACCAAGAAGGTGTTTGCAATTGATAACTGCTGGGAAAGAAAAATTAGTTGTCTCCAATGGAATGTCACTGGGTATATCAACCATACTCCAGGGAAGGATCCATGCCAAGGAGAATTTGGCCAAAACAAAACGTACTCCATGGCTTTTGGTATGCTTTTATTTTGCTTTGGTATTTTTTGTCTTATTGGGTTTTTTGTTTTTCAGTTTCTTTGTTTAAGGTTTTTGTTTGTTTTGAATTTTTATTTTCTTTTGGAGAGAGAGTGGGGGAGATGCTGAAGTTGGGTGGGGAGGTGGGGAGGATCTGGGGAAGGAAAGAATATGACAAATATATTGTATAAAATATTAAATAAAAAGTAATTATTTTTTTAAATCTAGATTACCAGAAACCTTAAAAAAAAAGCGAACAAAAAAACCTGCCAGAATACTAGGAAGTCTAATGTAGAATAGACTCTCCTAAAATAGGCTGCATAAACATGAATAGAACAGTAATAATATCAATAGACATCCTAATTTGGAAGGAGGAAATTTTCGTGGCATCTCACCTTTAGACAAAGAACTATAAACAACTAATGACTGCTGGGAATGGAAGAACTAGCTTCTCCCAGGACTGAGCCTTCTTGTTGTTTATCCAACATAAAGTGGTCAGACCTGAAATCATAAACACAAACAACAAAAATGGACTATGCAAGTTGTATTTGTATATGTGTAACAATAATAACAAAAGAGGCTACAAATTTGAGAGTTGGGGAGCATGGAAGGAACTCAATGAAGGTATGATGCCTATTCTTGGTATCAATTTGACTACATCTGGAATTAACTAAAATCTAAGCATCTGGGAACACCTGTGAGGGATTTTTTTTCTTAAATAATTTGAAATAGGAAAACCCACCTTTAAACTGTATCTTTTGAGGTGGGAAGATCCACATTTAATCTGGGCCACACTTATGTAGAGGATATAGAAGAAGGAAATTCTTTGTCCTTTTTCTGCTTGCCCTCACTCTAGATGGCAAGTCCATTCATTTACTGGTATTGGAGCCTACTTCTTTGGGATTCTGGCATATACTGAAGACCAGCTGAGACATCCAGCCTTGTGGACTGAATTTAAAGATTATTCACCATAACTAAATAGGATTCATCCAAAAATGCAAGGAGGGTCGAATATATACAGATCAATGAACACAAAAACAACATCCACAGATTGAAAATCAAAAACTACATGCTCATCTCAATTGAAAAGTTACCCAATAAAATTCAACATCTTCATTATAAAACTGTTGAACAAATTAGGTATACAAGTAATATACTTTAACATGATTAGGGCCATTTTAGAACAAGCCAACAGTTAATACTATATTGAATTGGAAAAAAGTTGAAAGCTTTCTTTATGAGACCTCGAACAAAACAAAAATACCTACTTTCACTTTTATTCAGCATAGTGCTTGAAGGCCTAGCCAGATCAATCAGGAATAGGGAGGTGTCATCCAAATTGGAAAACAAGTCAAACTTCCCCCTGTTTATAGATCAGCCAAAATTATAAGCAATAAATGAATTCATCAAAGTTGTATGTAGTGCCCGCGCTACCATGTTCACCATGTCCGAGCGAGGGCCTGAGGATTAAAAACAGAGATAAGACAGCGGGTCATTCGTCTCAGTAGAATGCCGAATGCCGTTTATTAAAGGAGGGAGGAGGCCTTAAATACAGGCTTACAGCCCAGTGGGAAAACCCCCGGAGGGCAGAAGTTCTCTACAGATGTTTTACATTCTTGCATCCTGGCTATTTACACCAAAAGCAGGATACACAAACAAGGAACCTCCAGTAAGTTGTTTTAGGAGGAAGGAAACCAGTAGGGAATCAGCATAGGGAGGACATATGATCAAGGTCAGCAAGCAAGGAAACAGCTACTCAAGGAACAGGGGTCAGGGCCCAACAGTTGTAGGATATAAAATCAGTATACAAAAATGGTAGTGTTGTTATATAGTGTTAGTCACACTTTTCATTGCTTTAACAACTATCTGATGGAAGAAAAGGGGGAGGAAAGATTTATTCTGTTTCATAGTTACAGAAGTTTCTCCATTCCATCATGTTGGGGGTGGGGTGGCAGTGCAGAGCAGCTCACATCACATTGAAATGACCAGGAAAATAAGAAAGAAAAGAGATGAGAAGAGAAGAAGAGAAGAGATGAAATTTTCTTTCTTTTTTTTTAGTTATTTAATGTTTTATTCTCACATTTAGCAGCATTCTTGACTTGGGAATGGAAAGTAGATGTAAGGATAAAGATAACAAAAGAAGTATAAAAATGGAAGAAAGTTTAAAGAAAGGATGATATGAGAATAGTAGGAAAATTATTTTCTTAGTCACAATTGATAGCTTCTTTCAATGGTTTTAAAGGTCAAAAATGTGCTAGGGTTGTAGGCCAGTGGTAGAGTGCCTAGGATATATAAAAGTCCTTGTATTTGGTAAGTAGCACCACAATAAATAATAAAAATCTCAAGTGAATTAATTTATTTCATAGGGAGATAATGCAAATGTATGGGTTCATTTTTCAAGACATGATCAAATGAACATTTTTAATTACATCATCTTTCTCAAGTGAAGGCAAATTGAAAGCAATCATTATGCAGTAGCTTAAATTCATTGATTTAAATATCAAAGTGATATATAATTTGTACCAGCACTCTAAAACACTACAAAGCCCGTGCTGAAGCAGCAGTAAAGGAGAACTAATGAAGAAAAGCAAAATCTTCAATGATGGATGGGACTCTTCAATCATCTCCATCACTCAGATGCTAAAATTCAGTACACAAGAAAAACATAACTTACAGAGGCACCCATAAACCCTGTGACTCACAAAGATGGACCAGTCAGACACTGCAGAAAACGGCTAAACTGAATGAGAGCCAATCAATACATTTGACATTGAGAAACAAGCACTTGAAGCCATCTCATTCAGCTTTCAAAATACTTTGGAAAGACTCAAAGAAGCATTTGGATGAGTTCTTCCCTCTAAAAGAAGGTACAAATTATTAGAGCTCATACTATGTGTGTTGGTTCCTAAACAGGAAAAGCTGCAAGCTCTGAAGTGCTTTTCTCCTGAACTTCCTCAGAATGGTTTCCGTGGGAAACAATAAGGCACAAAGCCCACAAGTCTCCAGGCTTCATGGCCCTTCTCTGACCCAGAGAGCTCCCTCCCATGCCCTTTCTCTGTGACCTCCTCAGCTTTAGCAATTGAGATGAAATTTTCTACTAGAAATTCTTCTGTTTATCAACAACCATTGAGTAGTACTGTCCGCATTCAGGGCTGGTTTTTCTCCTAGTTAGTCCTGCCTGAAAATACCCTTCCAACTTACTCTAAAATATGTTTCATTAATCTCCTAGGCAATTCTCAACCCAATCAAATTGACAATCAAAATTATCACATATCAATGGTAAATTGCTTGAAATAGAAATCAAGAAAGAAATCTTATTTACAATATCTATACAAAGTAAAATACCTAGTAACAAATTTAGGTGAAAGAGCTCTAAACTGAAAATTATAAAACATTAGTGAAAGAAGTTGACACGGAACACAAAATTGGAAATCCATCTTACCTTCCTGGATTGAAAGAATCAGTATTGTTAAAATGTTTACATTAACCAAAGAGATTTACAGATTGAGTGTGATCTTCATCAAAATACTAATGATATTCTAAGTATCTGAAGAGATGACCCAGTGGTTAAGAATACTTGCTGCTCTTCCAAAGGACTTGAATTTCAGTTCCAAGAACCCACATTGGGTGCCTGTTACTCCAGCTCCTAAGGAGTTTCCAGCCTCCCTGAGCACCTACACACATGTGCCATTCACTCTCAGAGATACACACATACACACAAAGAAAAAATTAAAATACCAATGACATTCTTCACAAATTTCAAAAAATATCTAAATTTTATATGGAACCACAAAAAGAGTAGGACAAATAACTTTTTGCAAAAGGAACAAAGCAGGAAGTGTAATGCTACCTGACTTTGAAAAGTTATAATGATTAAAACACCATGGTATTGTTTTAAATACAAACACATACAGCAATAGAACAAAAGAGAGCTGAGATGTAAACCCATGCATCTGAAGCCAAATGATTTTGACAAAGATGGTAAGGACACACACTGGAAAAAAAGAGGTTTTTTTTCCCCAATAACTAGTGCTGAAATATTAGATATTCAAATGCAAAAGAATGAAGCTAGTCTCCAGTTCCTCACATGTTACAGAGATGTATTAAATACTGACATGAAGCACCTGAAATTATTAATCTCCTCGAAGAAAATACAAGGAAAATGCTTCAGAACATTGCAGTGAATAATGTTTTTCTTTAAAGCCTCCAAAAGAACAGAAAATAAAAATAAAAACAGACAAAACAGTTATGTAAAATTAAAGAGTGTTCATAAGAAAGGAAACATTCAACAGAGTGCAAAGACAGCATGTAGAATAGAAAAAATATTTATAATGCATACATCTGACAAAGAGTTGATATTCAAAACACAGGAGGAATTTCAAAAACTCAATAGCAAAATAAAAAAAACTACTCAAAAATAAGCATTAAATCCAACAGATGTGTCTCAAAATTTATGCAAATGGTCATGAAAGGAATATGAAAAATATTCAGTATCATTAATCACAAAGAAAATGCAAATCACAACAGAATATCACCTCATAAGGTAGGAAGTACTATTATCAAAAAGATAAAGAGATACTTACATGGCAGAGGAGATACCATGATCACTATGGGGGTCTACCCAGATGAGTCTTATCAATTGCACTCAGGATGTGCTGACCCCCTGTGATTTCCTCAAATGCAGGGAAACTCAACTGCATAATTTGTGGTAATGATTTGCGGTAATGGGAGCACTGAGTTCATGTTTTCTTCCATAGTGGGGAGCGGGGGTGGGGGGTGGGGAGGGAGGGTAGAACAAAACTAAAGATAACAAGTGCCTGTGCCGATTTAGAGAAAGGGGAACCCTTGCACCCTGTTGGTTACAGTTTAAATTAGGAGAGCTATTAGGGAAAACAGTGTGGATGGTTTTTAAAAAATGAGTTGGAAATGGAGAGATGTCTATGATACTTTGTTATTTGCACAAAAAGTATCAAATTAAAAGTAAATTTTTGTCTGTTTTTTAAGAGAGAAATAGTAACAAATGCACATGAATATGCATGAATAATATTTGCAGGTTTGAGCATAGAAACATGTAGACAATTATTTAATTACGGACTTTTTTGTATTGTTTTTCTAGCTTTAATGAAAATGAATTGTATTTGCAATTTTAATGCAGAGAAATATTTAAATTAAGAGGAGAGTGTTTGATGTAATTAAGAAGGGAATACACTAGTTTCCTGTACGTTTTTGAATGCGCTCCTCTTACAAACAGTGTGGTGGAGATAGTGTCGCATCTACGCGAAGAATTACAGTAACCCGGTTTTTTGGTGATGAGTCAGAGTGCGTGGTGCTGATGCTGCTGCCATTTCATCACCTTTGCGAGCACGGCATCCATCCCTCTGCTCCCCGAGCGCCTGGGCCTACCTTGCTTCAGTCTACCAGGCCAGTGATGAGCTCACGGCTGAGCCAGATAAGGGCTGATAGGAGCTAAGGCCTTGGTGGGGCGCCCCCTTCCGCCTCCCCAGGCCCGGGCCGAAGAGTCCTGCCAGGCCACGGCCATGGAGGCCATCTGGCTGTACCAGTTCCGGCTCATTGTCATCGGCGATTCCACGGTGGGCAAGTCCTGCCTGATCCGCCGCTTCACCGAGGGCCGCTTTGCTCAGGTTTCAGACCCCACCGTGGGGGTAGATTTTTTCTCCCGCTTGGTGGAGATCGAGCCAGGAAAACGCATCAAGCTCCAGATCTGGGATACAGCGGGTCAAGAGAGGTTCAGGTGGGAGTGCAGCACGGGCCCGCGCGAGCAGTGGGAGGGTCTTTGGGGCTTATCCGGTCCCTGGGGGAAAAAGGACTTCCTTGGTTCTTTTTCGTGATGCCACCCAGTGACAAACAAGGGTCTGGGGCTTTTGCTCAAGCTCACTTTGAGCTAGCTAGGAGTTCAGTGCAGGAAAAGAATCGCCCAGGCAGGGGAAGGCCTTTCATTAACACATTGTTTGCACCACAACTCCCATCAACCTGCTTTTTGGTAGCCAATAAATCATCTGGAATTGACTACTATATAATTCATCAAAATCAGAGCCTATGTTCCATATTTTAAAAAAAAATATTTCCTAGTCATCTTAATGTAACTGGAAGTTATAGGTAGGTAGGTAAGTAGATAAACTAGATAGATGTATATCGACTTCTTGCTATATCTCTTTTATATTTAGAGAGAGAGAGAGAGAGAGAGAGAGAGAGAGAGAGAGAGAGAGAGAAATAGAAATATGCCCTAATATAAAGGAACTAGAGACTGATTAATTAATTCTCTCTTGGAACCCCCATACATTCAGTTGCCAGAGAGTGGAATTGTTTCTGAGGAAACAGTGTGATGTTACTCACAAAGAGAATGCCATATAATTTAAATAGACAGAGCCCCTGACCTCTTGGAACTTCTGTACTAGTATGGTCGGAAGAAACACATACAGAGGCAACACACAAAAGAGTGTTTTGTTGTTTGTATTTATATGCCACTCCCTACTGTACCACTGGGCACTTATTGGGTAATCAGTGAGTATGTTTATATTTCTCTCACAATCCTTTGTTCTTCCTTTTAGTATGTATTTGTGATTTTATGTATGGATATAGAGGAGAGAAGTTTAACTGGAAAAGATGAAGCTCAAGCAAAGTAGGAAATACCCAGAGATGGGAAACAGCATGAATAAAAACAGAAGTGACAGAAATAAAATTACATAAAAACTTTGCAGAGAACAGTTTGAACTAAAGTATGGTAGAGCAGTAGGAACCAGAACAAAAGAACTCTATACCCCATATTTATGATCTTTTATTCATTCTCCAGTGAACAGTAGTTGAGCATAGAAGATACTGGTTAGGTCGTTGAAGAAGGATACAGGTAATAACTACAAACTTAAGTTGCCTCTAACTTCCCACTTGTACAAAGCTTTGGCAAATACTTTATACAAGTTCTCATAAATAAAGAATAGTATCTTGTATATGTTTGCTGGGGTCTTTGTTTGAACAGCTTGTTCATACTTACTACTCATTATGTATTATGCAGTATTGATTTGTAGGACTTCTTTACATATTAAAAATAATAACCCCAACACCAATAGTGGTGGCACACATTTATAATTGCAGCCCTCTGAATGCTGAAGCAAGAGGATGATGAGTAGTTGAAGGCCAGCCTGGACTTCTGTCTAATAAAAAAAAATTAACCCTTTTATGTCATATATGTTGTAAAATATTTCCCCAGTTTGTCATTAATCTTTTCATGTTAAGATTTCTTTTTATTTGGGGAAGATGTCTACTTCTATGTAGCTTTATGTTATGCTTAAAATATTTGACACTTTCTGTGCTAAATACAAACCACTAATGCATAAATATATTCTAGAGCTTTGATAGATTGCTCCTTGATTTCTCAAATCAACAGTTTCACAAAATAGAACATTTTCTGATATAACTATCATTCTCCATGAATCTTCAAACATAAAAGACTTAGGAATATTTTTGTTCCCCAGGGCTAATCTCCCTAGTTCTGGAGAACTTGAACTCATTTGTAAGGCCTACCCATACCATCCTTTAGCTTGGGCTGTAACTCCCTAGACATTTCACCATTAACACTAGGCCATTTTCCCTTAAATTTTCAGCTATAGATCTCTTCATTATTTATCATACCCATCTGAGAAGACAGAAATCCTAAAAATAGACATACATTTCAAAAATTGTAGTCTAAAGCAAGTGATTATATGGGCAAATTGTTCTACATCCTTTCATAAGCTCCTATATTCTTAAGCAAAGTACCATAATACATATTTATAATGAGGCTCATAAACTCAAGAAATTAAAATATGTGATGTTTCTTCTGTTTGAGTACAATAAATGTACAAGTAGGCTTTAGAAATAACCTAATTACATGTATCAAATTAAATAATGTAACTTGATGGGAGTGCTTTGACTATTTTGGCAGATTCTCCCAGCTAGTGCTTCCTCAGCCACTCCCTTTGGATTTTGTCAATGAGTAGAGATGATAGGCATTTTTCTTCAGAACATTTTTAAATTTACTATTTTATTTTATGTGTATGGGTGTTTTGGCTGTATATGTGTCTATGAATCATGTGAGTGCCTGGTGACGATGGAGGCCAGAAGAGGATGTCAAATCCCCTGGAACTGAAGTTAAAGACAGTTGTGAGCTACCATGTGGGTGATAGAAATCAAGTTCTAGTCTTCTAGAAGAGCAGTCAGTCAGTGCTCTTAACTAGTGAGCCATCTCTGCATCCCTGGCCCAGAACATTGTACCATTCCCATTTTCCCATTCCCATGTGGCTTAGGAAATACAAAACAAGATTGTGTTTTCTTTTCACAAAAGTGACTGATGGCCCCTGCTTGAAAAAAAAATAGCAATAATGGAAACAAAGAAATGAAAAAATGAAATATTTTGCAAGATATTTTTCTGGGGTTGTCAATTATATTTATAATCTCTCTTGATTATAATAAAATCATCTTATTCCTGAAAATTCTTTTAAACTACTAGCACTTGCAATGAATTTGCCATGTCAAAAAAAAAAACACTTTATTGCCCATTATTTTGTTTTGCTTTATGGTTACTCTGTAACTCAGATGCCTTATTTGCAGAAGAGGAATTGTGTTTTAGTTGTTCAGACTTGGAGTGGGAGAGTTAGCTTTGGTGGAAAATAGAACTCAATCATCTCCTAGGGGTTCTTTCCATGCTGGATCAAGGGAAAACACCTGAAAGTTCATGACCATTCATTTCTAGGAAGGGCCATCTTAACATTTTAGCCAATTGAAAATTTATCGTTATTGTTATAGAATGGCATTTATATTTACTGAAGGACTGTCAGTAATCAGGAACACTAGCATACACTGAGTTCATTGGAGTGAAGGAGTTTGGGCACGAACTTTATTCTTTACTTCTTTCTTGTGTTTTAGATCCATCACTCGCGCCTACTACAGGAATTCAGTAGGTGGTCTTCTCTTATTTGACATTACCAACCGCAGGTCCTTCCAGAATGTCCATGAGTGGTTAGAAGAGACCAAAGTACACGTTCAGCCCTACCAAATTGTATTTGTTCTGGTGGGTCACAAGTGTGACCTGGATACACAGAGGCAAGTGACTCGCCACGAGGCCGAGAAACTGGCTGCTGCATACGGCATGAAGTATATTGAGACGTCAGCCCGAGATGCCATTAATGTGGAGAAAGCCTTCACAGACCTGACAAGAGACATATATGAGCTGGTTAAAAGTGGGGAGATTACAATCCAGGAGGGTTGGGAAGGGGTGAAGAGTGGATTTGTACCAAATGTGGTTCACTCTTCAGAAGAGGTTATCAAATCAGAGAGGAGATGTTTGTGCTAGTCAACCCTTCCATTTTCAAAACATACTCTCCCATCGAAATAAGTAGAATCCTTATGTGACTGAAGAGAACTCAACCTTTGGATAACAAATGAGCCTTCTTCCTAGGGGTGGAGCTCTGACAGGCTCATGTGTGGGTAGATAAGGAGCCTGGGTGCTATGATTGAGGGACTAAATTGCTAACATGGGCTAGATCAGACATTGTTTTGTGGCCCAGGCTCGGCAATGATTGCTTTGTGTGCCCTTTGTGGACCACATATTAAGGGTGTGGGGTTTTGGAGGTTAGGTTCCAGGAAAACATACCTACAGAGAAAAAAAACTGTTCCTTGATATTTCAACTTTTCAGAGGTGGTGACCATAAAGAACATGTAGAAGGAAATCAAGTATCAAATTGGGGACAATTAAGATAACTGAAAAAAAGAGTATGGTATCAATTTATTCAATGATAATACCATGCCAGATGTGTTCTGAGTTTGGTACAAACACACTAATTCACTTCTAACAGTTCAACTGTAGAATGAAAGGCCCATATGAATCAGCTATTTGGTAAGGCCCTTTCAAGGTCGAGCATTCTAGTAAAAATGCTGTGAATATGAAAAGGGAAGTCATTCACACCTTGTTATTAATCACTTTTGAGAAAGTGTACACTCTCATGATAGAGTTACCAACTGTGTGAAAGAAACTGTCCCATGTAAAATGACCATGTGAGGAGAAGAAAGAAACATTGTAACTCAAAGGCCACATTCTTTGTCCTCTAACCATACCTGGCTTTCACTGCATCAGCGAACCACAATCTGGAAGTAAGCATACTACTGCCTGCTTCTTTAGGTACCTGATGGTGACAACATAGAGATTGTCTACAAAAAACCCTTAATCAAGCCTTTGATCATTGGTTCTGTGCTGAATATTTGCTCAACATGTGGCCCTGGAACCCTTAAAAATTCTGCATATTAATTTACTTTACTTATTTGATTGTCATAATAGGCCTGTGAGATTTTTTTTTACCCCATTTTATAGAATAAGAAAGCAAGAACAAAGTCTACCTGATTCCTAACTTTTTTCACTGGATCATAATGCTGTCACATGAATAAATAATTAATTTGTTAACTTTGGAAGTCATGTGATTATAAATTAATGTTCTCTACATGGTAGCATATGTTTTCCTTGTTGTTTTACAGCTCAGCTATAATCCTTCAGGAATCTAGGAATGAATCAAAGGTAAAGCCCATTCAGTTATTATTGACAGGAGGGCATTAAATAAGGAATTAACTACACAACTGAAAACACATTAAAAATGTGTGGGTTTCTAAGTATTTGTCTCACAAACACTATGAACATTTTATTGAAAGGAACCAAATACAACAATGGGGAGTGGGATAGGGATAAAGTACTCACACCACAATGACCTTGGCTACCTGTCTGCTATGTACCTACACTTGGCTCCTGTCTACCCAAGAGAGTCAGCTTTTAATTCTCAGGTGAACAGACAGCTAACCACATCAGCAAATTAGAATGGCTGACATGAAAATTTCATTATCTTCTTGAAAAGAAGTGATGCTTTAAATTACTTTTTGGATTGTAGCCAGTTCAGCTAGGCAAAAGCCATACTTTTCACAGTAAGAAAACTATTCCGATTAGAGTCAAATTTCTCATATCCATTGTGGTAGAAAGATTGGCAAATTGTTTTTGCAATATCCTGTTCAAGTTCAGTATGAATATGCTTGAATCAGAAAATCTGGGAATTTGTTTCAGTTAAAATAAACCAAATAATAAAAATTATAGAAGACCCTTCTGCCACCTTTGCTCCAACTTGGATAAACAAATCATCTTGGACCACTTCACATCATCAACTGCAGGTGAAGTGATCATTTATTCTATATTCATTTCATACAGTTTAAATTGTCAGCTTCTTGGTTGTAGAAGACAACCTTCTTTTGTGGGTTAACACAAAATTTCAACAACTATGTCTAGATGGTTCCAAAGCCAAGATTATCCCATGGATAAATAAGAGTTGACTAGGTTCGTGTCAACTCAAAAGGGGACGCATAGAAATAAAACATGTCTACAGTTTTCTTGACTAAAATACATTATATACTTTCTCATTCCTGGCTTTTTAATGTGGGTTTCAAAATACCCAGCATAGGTGCAGCAGAGGTGGCTGAACTTAACTGCTTAAATAAGTTTTAGAAAAACCTTAAAAATCATTTTAGTAGAATTCAGTCCTGTTGTCACTGCAATAAGTGGGTTTTAGAAAATAAGTGTGAAATAGAATACTGAGGATAAAGCGTTAGAAGCTATTTTACTACATAGGTAAAGAAAAGATTAACTTGTAACAATGATCACAACTGCATGTTGGATTAGATTGTCTTATATTCCAGAACAAAATGTACTGTATACTTTGCCTCACTTTGTTGTGCACTGTAATGAAATGTGAAAAATTCTTTATTTAGCTGTATGTGAATGAAAATGCTTGTATTTAGTAAAATGGTTGATTATGTGACTGTGAGATTCCACATGTGTGTTGTAGCTATTTCTAGAATGTGTCCTTTCATTGTAGCAAACAAGGATACCAGTAAGATACCAATCAGATACTGTAGTGTATACTAATATGATATGACCTACTTTGTGTAAACAGAGTCATCAGTATCTGAAAGCCAAAGAGAGGACACAATTTCTTAAAAGTATATGATTCTCATGTTGAAAACCACAGAAATCTCATTACTTCATTTTCAGCCCAAACCACTATGTAAAAAGTTGAATCTGAAGCCTAAAACTTCAGCATTATAATTTTTAATCAAGAGCTATAATTCTTTCACCAGGCAAGTGGTTAATTGCAACTATTGTCTTCACTGGAAAGTCTTTTCCAAGCTAAATTTCCTTGTTTTTTGTTTTTTTGTTTTTGTTTTTGTTTTTTCAAAATGACTGTAGCACACTGTATCATGTGAAGAACATTGAAAGTGTGCAGACCAGATTGGAACATAGTCATGTAGCACATTTTCTAAGGTGGATAGTGCATATCTGAGAGAAACACAAGAGAAATCTTTGATTCTACATCTAGGTATACACAGGCTAATCTCAGCACAGCTTTACCACTTTTGCAGTCAAGTAAATTAAGTAGGGGAGTGAGAAAAGAAGAAATAAAAAATTAACAATGAAGCAGCATTTCATAGAGTTTTCCACTCTCTTAAAACTTTCTCTAGGCTTAGTCTTCTTTTCTTCATTTATATACCTTGGTGACATCAGCCATTCTGTGGTTTTAAGAACCATATGTGAGGCAGTAAGCCCTTGACTGATATGTCCAGCTCATTTATTACCCATGGACTCGAGACTTTTATAACCAACTACTTACCTATTGTCTTCATTTGATTGTTCATTAGTGCCACAAGTTTAAATATCCCAAATCAGGCTCCTGATCTTCTACTTCAAACCATGACGTAACCTTCTCCTGGGTAAATGGTAAATTTCTCCTATGTATTCCTGACAAAAGCTTAGTCATTCTTCTTTCCTTCTCTTTTTTACTCCACATTTGAGCCATCTGAAAATTATGTTGGCATAAGAGTAAAACAACAATCTGACAACTTTTCAACACTTTCAATGTTAACACACCGATGTCCAATGTTACTTATCACCTGAGTTATTGTAATAAAACTTGTCTCCCTACAGCCATTCTTGATACCCCTCCCCTACTACAGTATATTATCCACATAGCATCCCAAGGGAGCCTGATGAAGCATGAGTTGAAAACAAAGACCTACTCATAATTTCCCGGTGGTTATCAGTTTCACTCAAAGCACAAAGTCCTTCCAATAGTCTGCAGAAGAATCATTAAAAATGAATTCCATCCCATCATCTCTGCAACCTCATTTCTTACAGGTGACTTCTTGTTCATCTCATACCAGTTATAGTTTCCTTTCTTTTTCTTTATTTTAAATTATTTTTTCATTCCTAATTATGTATATACATGTGAGTCTATGTGTGGGTATGTGTTCTGTTCCTCAGAAGCCAGAAGAGGTGGACAGATTACTTGGAGCTGGAGTTACAGACAGTTGTGATCCACATGATATGGCGACTGAATTCAGTTCCTCTGCAAGAGCAGTATGTGCTGCTAATTGCTGAGCCATCTCTCCAGCCCCTCCTATTTTGCTCTTCAAACATTCCAAGAGCATTCCCACCTCAGGGCTTTTGTACTTGTTCTACACTTGTTTGTAATTCCTTTCTAAGATAGCTGCATGGATTGCTTTTCATGTCCATCAAGTTATAGGACAAGCAGCTTCCCAAATCTTTGAATAGCTTACAGATACTAGGGAACACATCTATCCAGATATCATTGCTGACAGACAGCCCAGAGTCCTGCTCTTTAGATTTGCCTGTGGAACAACAAAGATTCTGTAATACTGAAAAGGAAGAAAAACCTAAAACAGCAGTGACCCCTTTGGGGGTCGAACAACCCTTTCACAGGGGTTGCCTAAGATCATTGGAAAACAGATATTTACATTATGATTCGTAATAGTAGCGAAATTACAGTTATGAAGTAGCAATGAAAACAGTTTTATGCTTGGGAGTCATCACAGCATGAGGAACTGTATTAAAGAGTCACAGCATTAGGAAGGTTCAGAACCACTGACCTAAAAGGAGATCATGGAAATCCTGGAGGGTAGGTGGTAATGTCATAATGCAGCAGTGGATTTAGAAAAGAAAGAAACAAACAAATTGTACTCGTAGGATTTATGGGTAGAATGGCTTCTGCATTCACTAAGCTTCTCAGGAAATCGTGTGGAAAGACAATACTCTTCCTTTGCTCTTCAAAATCTCTCCTTCCCGGACAATCTAATCTACTCCCATGACTTCAAATACTCTCTGTTTTGCAAAGTAATTTAGCCCATTCTTTTAAGCATCAAGCAAAGGCATGATTTCTCTTCACATTTTAACAAAATTGAAATAAATCTTAGATTTCATAACATGGCTACAAGGCTCTCCAACATCTGGTATGTCCAGTTGTGAGTTCTATAAAAATAGTAATCTTACTTTCTTCACCAGAGTTTCTCCAACCTATAGAGCAGATATATACTTGAATAATTAGTAGAAATTTAAATGATTTTCTTATCCTAATTTAATCCAATAAACTTTACTCTTCCAGAAAACACACACATGATCCTGCTCTGTAGCCTCTGGAATTACCTGATTATAAGATCTGGTTGTCACTGTCTCCTACAAGGTCTGTTTTAAAATTCTGTTACGACTTTAGGCAATCAACCATAGCACACTACTAGTGTATCAATATAGGCCTTTTTCTTCCTCCTTTTCTTAGCTCTTGTAGTCAACTGCATTTAATTATCAATTCCTAAAGAAAAATGTTTATTTTTTGTTTATTTCATTTGAGATTTTTTAAATTTGCTCTTCCAAATGTTGTTTAACAAAAGAATAAGAGTATGGATTTTTTTTTATTGAGACAAACATAGGTTCAAATTCTGACTCTACCTGAAATTAAGTGTAATTCAGTATCTCTGAGTCCCACTTTATACATATATAAAATTGAATGATGATATTTAACTCATAAGGTTGTGGTAAGGATGAAATGAGACAATCCATAAAGAAGCACTTGGTCATAATAGTCATAAGATGATGAGTATCATATTTGCACATAAATGAATCTTTTGCACAAGTGGTATCATGTAACACACTGTTCTGGTTTTTTTTTTATTTTTTTCTTATACAGTATATTTTCTGGAACTACATGAGGGCAATAACTATGTCCAGCTTTGATAATTACTATATAACTACAGTCAATCAGTGCAAGTACGTATTTATTGAATGTGTTCAAAAGAAGAGGTAGTTAAAACATGGCAGAGCAGAGACTCAAGAAAACTGGATCCTTGACAATATAATTTAATCATAGATTCCCTTCACTGGAGCCACCCTGTATTAAGATTCTTTGAAACATTAGATAATAAATCTCTTTTTGGTTTATGCCTTTCACCCACTCTTATAGTTGAAAGTCTCCTAACTAGCACAATAACATCCCACTGCATGAACACATGATATTTTATTTAATCAAGTCTCATTAAATATATGCACATATATCTTGTGTATTTGACTATGCCAAGTTAAAATTCCTAGAAATGAAATTTATAATGCTTACTTAAATTTTTTATAATTCATTAAATTATTTTCTAGAAATGTTTTACTGAACATTCATGAACAGTGTATGGTAATATCTATATTAAGTGTTACTATAATTTTTAACTCTGAGAGGTTAATAATATATCAACATTTTAGTTTTTAGTGAGAGACAGGTGACATAGAGTCTCTCTCTGTAGCCCAAGCTGCCCTGAAACTCACTATATAATACAGGCTGACCTCAAACTCATGGAAATTCTCCTGCCTCACACCAGTATTTTTAAATGTGCATATCTTTGATTATTGAATTTCTGTGCTTGAAGTTAAAAGTAGTTCCAACTAATCAGAGTGCTGACCTTTTTCTTATCAGTAAAACTGCCTTATACACAGAAATTTCTTCTCTGCTTTACATATGTGGCAAAAAAATTTCTTAAAAAAAATTCTGGTGTTTGGTAATACAGAAGTCTCTAATACTTAGCAATAAAATCTATTATCTGTAAGAAACTAGAAACAACCTTTGTCTCAGAATTGATGAACCAAATAGCTGGAAGACATGTTGGGAGTAAGAATTACTTTCCACTGGATAAGAGTTTATATCTTTTAATTTTAAAGATTTTTGTAAAGATCTTTTTTTTTTTTTTTTTTTTTTTTGGTTTTTCGAGACAGGGTTTCTTTCCTGTAGCTTTGTGCCTTTCCTGGAACTCACTCGGTAGCCCAGGCTGGCCTCGAACTCACAGAGATCCACCTGGCTCTGCCTCCCGAGTGCTGGGATTAAAGGCGTGCACCACCACCGCCCGGCTTGTTTTTTTTTTTTTTAAATTGTGTATGTGTGTGTACTTGTATGTGCATACATACATACACTTTTGTGCCAGTGTCCATGGAAGCCAAGAAAGAGTGTTGCATCCCCTAGAGCTGGAGCTACATGCTGTTGTAAATCACCTGATATGGGTTGGGGAAACTGAACTCCAGTCCTCTGAAAGCGGCAAGTGCTCTTAACCAGTTAGCCATCTCTCTAGCCCCCCTCCCCCATGTGCCTTGATTTTTGTATCATGTAATTTATATAATATTTCTTACACAGTATTTTGTCTTGATATTTTGTAGCAATAATGTTCGGTGCAGATAGGTCTGCCTAAAACCTAGAAAACATCTCCATCCTTATAATGGATTTCAGATTTCTTTGGGAAACGTCATGTCTGGCCATTGATCTATTTTTCTACTCCTAGGTGAATACTACATTCTTTTAGTTTGTGTAACTCAATCAGATTTTTCAAATTACTTTTTGTCTCCTCAAATTTGTCTTTGCTACTTTTATGCAGGATGTTAGAACTTGAGCATAAATGTGTCAACTTTTCCCTTAGACAGGGTTGGGATTTTGATTGAAACTAATTTCACTCAGTAACAATGCTAGATGGTTAGGTACACTTTATCTTTGCACATTTTACATAATATGTCATCTAATGTTTTGTGTCCATTAGTAACTGTCTATTGTTTTCTCATTTTTAGTCATTTTTTGTTTATTCCAAGGTTTTTTTTTTAAGTTCTAAATGGATTGTGTCATTATACTGGTTCCAATTGTTCTAACTGATCATTTCTAGCATGTAG
This sequence comes from Peromyscus aztecus, assembly GCA_902168405.1. Taxonomy (NCBI): domain Eukaryota; kingdom Metazoa; phylum Chordata; class Mammalia; order Rodentia; family Cricetidae; genus Peromyscus; species Peromyscus aztecus. Next base: position 29,000 of record CABHPQ010074303.1, read on the forward strand.
GAAATTTGTGGATTTGTTTATATTTATAGCTTATAACAAAATCCTTATTAAACTATTATTTAACTAATTTTTCAATGGTTTTCTTCTACTTTTTAGGCAGACATTATAATTCATACATGTTTTCTTTCTCTAATATCTACATTTCTTTTTTTATTTACACTGATTAAAATCGAACTAACATGGTAACAGCAGTGATGGTGGATGTCTTTGTCTTTTTTTCATGCTTCTCTCATTTTAACCTTGAATTATATTATTATGCTCTCTCTCTCTCTCTCTCTCTCTCTATATATATATATATATATATATATATATATATATATTACCATATTACTATTCTACTAAGTATTTGGAAGAAGACTTTATGTTGAGGTTTTCAATTGTCTTTCTGGTATTCATTGAGAGAACCAAATGGCTTTTAACCATTAACCTGTCAATGTAATTATTTCAGTAAAGTTGTTCATGTTAAAACACATTTCTTTGTTGGGAAGTGGTCCCAGCACTTGGGAGGCAGAGGCAGGAGGATCTCTGTGAGTTCTAGGCCAGCCTGGTCTACAGAGCAAGTTCCAGGACAGCCAAGGCTATACACAGAGAAACCCTGTCTTGTAAAGCCAAAAAACAAACCAAAACAAAACATTTCTTCACATTCTTAGACTGAACACTTCTTACAAAGTCATGATGCATTTTTAAAATACTGCCTGATTTTTATTCACTAACATTTATGATATTTACATTTATAGTCATGTTTGTGACTGGTTCATAACAGTGTTTTCAGCAATGTAGTCCATGGCAACTAAGAGAAATCTTAGGGGAGGCATGCACAAGTAAATAAATTTGGAAAAACATAGTTTAAACAGAGTGAATAGTATTCTGTAGGACCACACTATTTTAGATTGGAGCTCTCTATCTGCGTGCAATTTTACAGAGCATCTCTTCAACATCTGTTGCAAAAGCTGTATTTTATAGAATATCCGTTTTCAATAATAAGATAACATTTTGTTTTTCACATATATTCATTGCTCTTCCCTGGAGTAGGATTACCTCTCCTATGAGGCAGGCTTCAATGTAGGCTGACAATTCCCCAGCTAACTGGTTTTCTAACAGCAACATGGATTCTGAAGTTAACAAAGAGCAAAGACACTCTTGGCTTGGAGTGGGCATGTGGTCACTAGGATTGGGAATGACTACAAAAGCATTATGTAGCCTGTCAATGCATGTATTCTCATGAGTAAATTTTAGTAATATATATCATCCTTGAAAATCATCTACTTCAGGTAAATTTTCAAATGTGGTGTACAGTTATACTTTGTATAATTAAAATAAATTGAGTAGATAGAAATTTCTTTCATTTTCATGTTCATTTGTGTTTTTATAATTCAGCATTGTTAAAGGTTTACTTATTTTTAATTAATAATTTCAAAGAACCAGCTCTTGGTCTTAACAGTTTTGCTTTCCTGGATTATAATTTATTTTTATGTTACTTACATAAACTCATATATTTCTGTGGTTCTTCATATGCCAAGCACTTTTTATTATACTCCATACATTTAAATATAATGTATTCATATTATGTGATTATGATTCTTATTTAAGTCTTCTAGGTCCTTTGTGGGTTATGATTCCAATGCCAGTTCAACTTTCAAAGCCACTTAGCTCTTCCCTGTGTTGGCTCACCATCAGGTGGCCAGTCTGGGAACTGGGCAGTAGTCTATCTTTTGGTTTAGTTCTTAGAATCTAGAAATAGAGTTAAACTTTTATAGTGCAGACAGGAGCCTGAGAGTTCAAAATCAACACTATGGGGTCATTTTCCAGACTTTCTCTCCATGTTCCCTTCCCTGGTAGTCTCCATTTTCCTTAGGCTTCCTTTGGGAACTCCAGGAAAAAAACATCCAGAACTTTAGTTACCTGGTTGTGCCATGACATGTCAGGTTGCCACATGATAGAAAGACCAAAAGAAAAAGTGGCAAGCTCACAGCAAAGTTCCAAAGTACTGGGGATTCTCTTGCTCTCTCGTGATGCTTCACTGATATTTTCTTTTCAGTGTCTCAAATATTTGCTCTGTAACAAATCTTTCTCTGTCTCCCCAGCCAGCTCCCAAATAACAACAGAGATTTATTAGTTATGAAAGCTTGGCCATTAGCTTAGGCTTGTCTCACTAGCTCTTGTAACTTAGCCCATATTTTTTATTAATCTATGTTCTACCACATGGCTCATGGTTGTTACCTCTTCTCCTGTATGTCCTGCTTGTTCTGTGTCTCCTGATGTCTCTCCCATGTGCTTAGATTCATCCTACTCTTCCTCTCTTGCCCAGGAAATTCCACCTATATCTCCTGCCTAGCTATTGACCATTCAGATCTTTATTAAACCAATTAGAAAGCACCTTGGCAAAACCACATCTTTACAGTGTAAACAAATATTCTGCAACATTGCTTCATATAATTTGTCTTCACTCAGTGAAAAAGACACAGTGAAATCCTCTACATTAAATCCTCTACATTAAATTTGCGTGCCTCCACATTAAAATTGACTCAATTTTTGACAGAGATTAGCAGAAAAGATAGTATTTTTTAGTATTAAACAATTTATATTCTTAAAATTTTATATTTGTAGATCTAAATGTAACATATATGAAAGAGAATTTTCATTATTGGAAGTTGCGCTGTACATTGAACACCAAAATTGCAAGTTGTTTTAATAAAAATATTTGACTTAAATTTTCTAAAATATTTGATGGAACATTCAGCTATTACTGGAAGAAAATAATACTATATATTTTTAGCAATTGTGGTGGTTTGAATAAGAATGGCCCCCATAGACTCATATTTGATTACTGAGGGAGTAGCATTAGGAGGTATGGCCTTGTTGGAGGAAGTGTGTCACTAGGGGTGGGATTTCAGGTTTCAAATGCCCAAGCCAGGCCCAGTGACTCTCTCTCTTCCTGCTGTCTGCCTATGATCCAGATGTAGAGCTCTCAGCTCCTTCTCCAGCACCATTCCTGCCTGCATGCCTCCATGCTTCCTGCCATGATGACAATGGACTAAACCTCTGAACCTGTAAGCCAGAACCAATTACATGTTTTCTTTTATAAGAGTTATCAGGGTCATGGTGTCTTATCACAGCAATAGAAACCCTAATAAGATAGCAGTCAAAACTCAAGATCTAAGATTCCAGCCCAAATTTATTCTTCTATCAACCCCATTTTTTGCTGATACATGTTTTATTTAAGGATAATATTTTTAATAAATGGTGCTGAAAGTTGGGTGTAGTGGTACATGCCTTTAATCCCAGCACTCAAGAGGCAGAGACAGGTGGGATTTTATTAATTTGAGGCCAGCGTGGTCTAAGGAGAGAATTTCAGGACATCCAGGGCCAAATAGAGACCTTGTCTAAAAAACAAAAAACAAAACCACAACAAAAATAATGCTGAAAGAATTGAGAATGCTTTTGCAAATAAATGAACTTTGACTTTTACTTCATAGCATGCACAGAAATTGAATAAGAACTAAAGAGCTAAGATCAAAACTTCTTATTTTATTTTATAATTAATTTAATTTTACATATCAGCCACGGATTCCCCTGTCCTCCCTCCTCCCACCCCCTAGCCTCCTCCTCCAACCCTCCCCCCATTCCCACCTCCTCCAAGGCAAGGACTCCCCTGGGGATTCAGCTCATCCTGGTAGATTCAGATGAGGCAGGTCCAGTCCCCTCCTCCCTACCTAAATAGAAAGCTTGACATCTTGGGGCATGCCTACAATCCCAGCACTTGAGAGATGGAAGCAGGAGGATTTAGAGTTTAAGGTCAGTCTCAGCTACACAATAAGTTTAAAGTCAGCCTAGAATACATGACACTGTCTCAAAAACTGAGGGGTTGGTAGAGAGAGAAGAGATAATAAACCAAATAGGGATATATAAAGACATTTAGTTTGTTTATTGTGGTTCTGGGAATAAAATCCAGGTCTCATATACACTAGGCAAACAATCTAGCACTAAACTACATTTCCAGTGAGAAATAGAAATGTAAATAAAGGAAACATACTAGACAGTTTTAAAAACTAATAAGTATAACTTAATCAAAATTGAGGGGCTGGAGTGTGGTTGATATATTGTGCACCCCAATAAACTTATCTGGGGGTCAGAGAACAGAACAGCCATAATATTAAACATTAGGCAGTGGTAGCACATGCCTTTAATACTAGCATTCCAGAGGCAGAGATCCGTCTGGATCTCTGTGAATTCAAAGCCACACTGGAAACAGCCAGGCATGGTGACTCATGCCTTTAATCTCAGGAAGTGATTGATGGCAGGAAGCAGAGAGGTATATAAGGTACAAGGACCAGGAGCTAGAGCTGGTTAAGCTTTTAGGCTTTTGAGCAGCAGTTCAGCTGAGATTCATTTTGGATAAAGACTCAGAGGCTTCCAGTCTGAGGAAACAGGATCAGCTGAGGAATTGGCAAGGTGAGGTGCCTGTGGCTTGTTCTGTTTCTCTGGTCATTCAGCGTTCACCCCAATACCTGGCTCTGGGTTTGTTTTTATTAATAAGAACTTTTAAGATTCATGCTACACTGGGGTGTTGCTGGAGAGCTTCTCTCCAGGTCCCACAAGTCCCGCAGTCCCACAACCCATGTATAAAATAATCACTCAGATGCTTATATTACTTATAAACTGTATGGCCGTGGCAGGCTTCTTGCTAACTGTTCTTATATCTTAAATTAACCCATTTCTATAAATCTATACCTTGCCACGTGGCTCGTGGCTTACCGGCATCTTTACTTGCTGCTTGTCCTGGCGGTGGCTGGCTGTCTCTCCCTCCACCTTCCTGTTCCCTTAATCCTCCTCTCTGTTAGTCCCGCCTATACTTCCTGTCTGGCTATCAGCCAATCAGTGCTTTATTTATTAACATATTTGTCATACTGAACATCCCACAGCACTGGGGAAATGGTTTAGTTGATAAAATGCTTGTCTTGAAAGCACTAGAACCTGAGTTCAATCACTAGAACCTAAGGTGCTGGGAATAAAAAGGCAAACAGATCTCCATGACTCATTGCCCACCCTGCCTAGCCTAATTCATTAACTCTAGACAATTGCAAGACTTTGTCTCAGAAAAAGCAAGGTTGATAACACCTGAAGAATGACACCTGAGGTTATCTCCTGGCTTCCACTTGAATACCCACACACATGCATGTACACCTGCACAAATGTGTTTATATACTACAGATATAAACACCTGCACACAAAAAGACAGAAAAAAATGAAAATTAGTTTTCAAATGACTCTTTAGAAAATGGAAAGACAAGTCTCTGACCTGGAGGAAATATTTGCAATATCTGACTAAAAATTTATAACTAGAATATATAAATGGTTCTCAAAATGCAATAATATGAAGATAAATAGTCCAAACACTATACATGATAAACATTAATAGGAAAACACAGAAGAAAAAGATACATTCTTATTTCCTAAATTTCACTAAAAGTATAATTTTCTTTTACAGCTTGGAACTCAAGTGATTTTCTTTGACTAATTTTAAAGTAAAGTTCAATATACTAGTCTACAACTGAAATATCATCTCTTAGAAAATTTCTCTACCTTATTTAAGCAACATTAAGATATCTTTGCATTGTGGAGACTGTATACAGACCATAAACATATATTGTATCAAATGACATAACTGTATCTACTGTACATTTGATTTTCTTATAAAAACATGAGTTCTACCAGACATTATGGTGCACATCTTTAATCCCAGCACTTAGGAGGCAGAGGCAGGTGAATCTCTGTGAGTTCAAGGCTGCAACGCAAAGCAAATTCCAGGCTAGCCAGGGCTACATAGTGAGAACCCTTCTCAAAAACAAAACAATAAAAAAAAAACCCATACCAAAAGTTCCTTGAAGGTAGAAACTTAAGTCTTAATTGGAGGAGGAAACAGAACTGAAACCCTAAAAATGAATTTTATTTCAAGGAGGTACTGACAAAAAAATGGCAAAATGGAAAGAGTTAATTTTGAATTTAATAAAGCTTATTTTTTTTCCTTAGGGCAGAATGAAGCGTGTTTCAGAGAAACTATCAAACTTCTACACTTAGATTTCTATAGTTTTCAACAGCAATTTCTTAAGTATTTTTTAATGCCCATAGCAATTTCAGTGGCATTTGTCCTCATATACTCTCCATGAGGCAGTCAGACTCACTCCTTTGTATTTGGGCATATTTTATTGGAGCTTTAAAACAATGTTTCATTCATGCAAGTAGTATTAGGATACTATTTGCCAAGCATTGTTCTAGGTACTAGAGATAGGTTAAGAATAGCATAAAATTTCTACTCTTGGAACTTAACATTTTAGGGTGAACATATAATTAAAATGAAATATACAGCATGCTAATATTAGTAAGTAGGCTAATCATGTAGTGTAAGTCAGCTTGGGATACCCAAAACCCTGTTGTGGTTTGTTAAGTGATTCTAAAATATGAATGTGTGTTATCTCCTCTACAACAGCAATAAATCATGGCGTACTATTACCCTAAAACTACTAAGGGGAAAATCAAGCAAAGGAAAGAGCCAATGATATATGTCTATGTTGGGAGAGGAATAGTCTGCCAATTTGCATCTGCTGACCATGTGAAGGTTATATAAGAAATTATATTTGAGAGCTGTAAGTTGAAGAGTAAGCCATGTAGATATCTATGAGTTCCTGCAGACATACTTTTATGAATAGCAAATAGAAAAGTCCTGTGGTAGGAGGCATATTCCAAGAAAGCAGAGACTGGTATGTTAAAACCAAGTGATTACAATGTCAAGATATTTTCTCTGAGAGGAAGAGGAGGAATGAAGGTGACAATTTGAGAGAATTTCAGAAGAAAGAATTATGTTAAGATATGAAGAATTCATTCACACCTGGGTGAGACTGTTGATGCCAATTCTTCCCCAGCATGCACCTCATAGTGTTATAAAAGCTAGCCAGTAGGAAGAAGCTTTCAAGTCAGTTCCAGTTTCAGGTTTCCAATCCATCATGAATTGGGGAGGAGCTCACAAAGTCTCATCCCCATTGAGGAGCTATTGCAGTTGATGACTCCTAGAGAAGGGAGAGTCAGTTTTCTTCAGAGATGCTTTCCCTCATAGATTGACCACACTCCAGTGGATGGCCCTATACCTATGCATATATTGGAAGTATTAATTAAAGAGACTCAGTTTTTAAAAAGAAAAGTACATAAAATTGGGAGGGACACATGTCTCCTGGCTATCTTGGTCTGGAAGGAGGGGAATCAGGAGTGAAGGTGGATTTGATCTAAATATATTATACAAATATGTGGAATTATCATAGAATAATTCTTTTTTTGATTTTTTTATTTTATAATTTAATTTAATTTTACATATCTATTGCTACAGTTTTCCTGCCTGGCACACAGTTAGGACAAATCTCTCTCACCTGCCAGTCTCACAGCCGCTCAGACCCAACCAAGTAAACACAGAGACTTATATTGCTTACAAACTGTATGGCCGTGGCAGGCTTCTTGCTAACTGTCCTTATATCTTAAATTAATCCATTTCTATAAATCTATACCTTGCCATGTGGCTCGTGGCTTACCGGCATCTTTACATGCTGCTTGTCCTGGCTGGCAGCTGGCAGGGACTCCCTCTCCCTTCCTGTTCTTTTTATTCTCTCTGTTAGTTCTGCCTATACTTCCTGACTAGCCACTGGCCAATCAGTGTTTTATTAGCAACACATTTGCCATACAGAACATCCCACAGCACTTCCCTCCCCCCTTTTTTTTTCAAAAAGGAAGGATTTAACCTTAAAGTAAATTACATATAATTTGGGAATTTGGGCGTAGCTTCTCTTACTGCTTCCTGCTGGAGGGGGGGGTGCTGTATCTTATGGGGACACAAAGAAAATTTTAGAATTATGGAGTAGTCCGTGAGAGTGTATCATCTGAGCCAGTTGTGTGGTGGTATTGTGTTCCCCAAAATATTGTGTATGCTAATAAACTTATCTGGGGTCAGAGAACAGGACAGCCACAATATTAAACATAGAGGTTAGGCAGTGGTAGCATACGCCTTTAATCCTGGCATTCCAAAGGCAGAAATTCATGTGTTCAAGGATACACCCAAGCATGGTGACCCACGCCTTTAATCCCAGAAAGCCAGCCTTTAATCCCAGGGAGTGGTGGTAGAAAGGAGAAAGGTATATAAGGCGTGAGGACCAGAAATTAGAAATTGCCCTGGAGAGGCATTTGCCCTGGAGTGGCATTTGCCCTGGAGAGGCATTTGGCCTGGTTAAGCATTCAGGCTTCTAGCAGCAGTTCAGATGAGAGTCATTCGGATATGAGGACTTAGAGGCTTCCAGTCTGAGGAAGCAAGACCAGCTGAGGATCCAGCGAGGTGAGATAGCTATGGCTTGTTCTGTCTCTCTGACCTTCCAGTGTTCACCCCAATACCTGGCTGAGGTTTGATTTTATAAGACCTTCTAAGATTCCTGCTACACAGTTGTCTTGAAATGGTTCTGGATGTTAGATCATCTGGGCCTTGGTGTCATCGGAGACCTTTCAGGGGGTCTTGGCTGGTCAAACCTGATGTATCTTAATCTGGAACAAATCCATAGCCTCTGGCTTTCTGTGGGAACAAAAGCAGAGTCTCCTTTCCAAAGCAACACATCCTTACATCCAAATTTTGAAGTTAAGGTATCTTTAAAATATACATATTGGTTTAACTCAGCTTCCTTTACAATCAAATATCTCTCTGCAGTTAAGAATCCCAAAGACAACACAATGCAGATTCTCTGTGTGATATCCATCTTTACGTGGCTTATATTTTATACTACCTTTACTGTCTCTTTAAGGACTTCATTTTTCAAAACTATCTATTTCTTTATATAACTATATATATTCCTTTTTATCTCTCTTTGAAGCCTACGTACATTTTTACACACATTTTAAAGCATTTAAAGTCTTGTTCCATCAGAATCTGTCTCATTGTGAACCTGTTACTTTAAACTGCAGCATTCTAAGACTGAAACGGCGCTATGGCTGCTGGCTCCGCCCACCTCAGCTTCCCAACATGGTGGTGATATGTTTACCGTCAGTTCTGGGAGCCTTCATGGGTCTATGCTTCTATCCAAGCAGCGTGTAGTCCAGAAACCTCTTTTTTTTATTTTGTACTAGCAAAGGCTAAATCCACCACACAGCTTAATGTGCCACTTGCAGATGCCTCATTCCCGCCATACTGCAGGTCAAACATGCACGACAGGAACCCGCCATACAGTAGCTCAAGTCCTCAGGTTGCAGCTAACTTGAGAAAGACAACTAGGAAGCTGTTTTAGCTCCATTTTAGAATCTTCTTTTTACCCTTTCTCAGGTTTTAAGTAGAAATTCCTGCCCCACGTTCTGGCGCCATTTGTTGCTAGAGTTTTCCTGCCTGGCCCACAGTCAGGACAAATCTCTCTCACCTGCTAGTCCCACAGCCGCTCAGACCCAACCAAGTAAACACAGAGACTATATTGCTTACAAACTGTATGGTCGTGGCAGGCTTCTTGCTAACTGTCCTTATATCTTAAATTAATCCATTTCTATAAATCTATACCTTGCCACGTGGCTCGTGGCTTACCGGCATCTTTACATGCTGCTTGTCCTGGCTGGCAGCTGGCAGAGACTCCCTCTCCCTTCCTGTTCTTTTTATTCTCTCTGTTAGTCCCGCCTATATTTCCTGCCTAGCCACTGGCCAATCAGTGTTTTATTAGCAACACATTTGCCATACAGAACATCTCACAGCACATATCAGCCACGGATTCCCTTGTCCTCCTCCCTTCCCCCCCACATTTCCCCCAGCCCACCCCCCATTCCCACTCCTCCAGGGCAAAGACTCCCCTGGGGATTGAGTTCAACCTGGTAGATTCAGTTCAGGCAGATCCAGTCCTCTCCTCCCAGACTGAGCAAAGTGTCCCTGCATAGGCCCCAGGTTCCAAACAGCCAGCTCATGTACTGAGGACAGGTCCCAGTCCCACTGCCTGGATGCCTTCCAAACAGTTCAAGCTAATCAACTGTCTCACTTATCCAGAGGGCCTGATCCAGGTGGGGGCTCCTCAGCTATTGGTTCATAGTTCATGTGTTTCTATTCGTTCGGCTATTTGTCCCTGTGCTTTTTCCAACCTTGGTCTCAACAACTCTCGTTCATACAAACCCTCCTCTTTCTCGCCAGTTGAACTCCTGGAGCTCCACCTGGGGCCTGGCCATGGATCTCTGCATCC
>CABHPQ010074316.1:5225-41163 GCA_902168405.1 Peromyscus aztecus
AAAATTATATATGAAGGTTTTATAAACTATACTTTCATTTCAGAACAGTAAAGTTAAAATATTCACTAGTTAAAAGGACATAGGATCTCATAGAGTTGAATATATATTTCTTTAATTATTTTTTTCAATTGTATTTCTCACTTCCTGAGAAAGATACATGATTGTCTAGTTCACCAGGTCTTTTATTGTCTTTCTATACATGGGAATATGATGAAAAAAAATCTAATCACTGATGCCCCACTACTGGTAGTAGTGTTAAATACTCTTGCAATAAGGCGTTTAAATCCATCTATTCATTAATGTAAGCAAATATTTAGTAAGTATCAATTACATGAATAATGAATTAGTGAAGTTACAGAATTGAATCAAATGTCCTTTCTATATAGAAAAAGCTTGTTGTTTAAAATAAAGTACAAGTCTAGTTTATTAGTGATTATGTAGTACTGGCACTCTTTTAGCTTCTTGGAGACACAGTGTAACTGGTATATGAGAGGAAATGTTTTCTACATTGTTGCATTTTATGGACTAAATGAATACTTTCACAGGGATTATCTAGTACAGTATGAAATAGGCTCACTGTTAAGAGTACTTGGAGTTGGGAACATTACAAGCAGTGCAAGCAACCCATAATAACAATAACCACCACCACCACCACCACCACCACCACCATAATAATAATAATAATAATGATAATAATAATAATAATAATAATAATAATAAAGAATACATTAAAACAGAGTTTAAAACCCAGCTGCTCATACCTAGTTGGTCCTGGCATAGGGTACCTACCTGAATTATGTCTTATTTGAATTGTTTTGAGTTTTTGTTTGCTTTTAACAATGATATACATATATAAAATATCATAATGCAAACCATTATTTTATATATGCTAACCAAAAATTTAGTTGAAAGGAAACATAGAAAAATAATTTTCAGGACACAAATTCAAGTAGGATTTCACATTTCTACATAAATAGAAGGAAATGTAAGAATGGCTAGGAAAAAATTAAAATATGGGCACACTCCATACATGACACAATTTTTATCTATATCAATACAGAAGTGCTTCACATTCAATGTAATTTCTGGGTTGGATATGTTAAAACCAACATGAAGATTTCTAAAAATAATCTCTTCTTTTCTCAGTACCCTTTGGTACCATTCCTAAAACAATCATCACAGTCTGTTCACTTCCGGAGAATTCTAGGATGTTGCTTCATGCTAATTTCTCATTACTTCCCACATCCTTTTTTGTACCAATTGTGTCAGCACCAGGTTACATCCTTTCTTTTATTGTTCTTATAATGATTTTTGTTTATGGTGATTTTTTTCCTATTTGACAAATACATTTTTTAAGGACTTTTATTATGTATATGTATTTTTTTCTCTCAAATATAACATTCCATCCTCAGTTTCCCATCCCTTCTCTTCTCCCAATCACTCCCTCCCACCCACCGCTATCCATTCCTCTTCCGTTTCTCTTCAGAAAAGGGCAGGCCTCTCTTGGATATCAACCAGCCATGGCATATCTTGTTGCAAATCGATGCTTATATTATTTTAAAAGAAAATATTGCTGTTTTTTGTATTGTCAAAAAGGACTTGGATTTCTGATTCTTGGCCAAGAAATTATTCAACAGTTTTTAAAGTAGGGCACAGAAATGCACAAAAGGGCACTGGAAACAATTTGTACTAAATTGCAGTGGTGATATGTAGAAGTATAATGAGAAGCTGGAGGTAGATTACAGTTGGAAGCAAGAATTAAAATTTTCTTATCTTAGAATTAACTCTTTTACAATTCTAATAAGGATTGCGTAGCTAAAGTGTCGGTTTGCTGAAGTCAAGATTCAGTGTAGGAAAAACTGAACCATAACACATGGTATGAAGAAATTTGCACAAAAAAAAATATTTGACTATGACAGTTCTCCAAATAACCTAAGCTTCAACGAAAATTGAAGTAATTCACTTTTTTTTTCTAATAAGAAGTAAAATTGAACAAGCTTTTCCCATAAAATTCAGTAGATATCATTCTCAGGGACACCTTTATTTTTCTTATGTCCTCAAACCAGATTCGTCTTATTAAGTAACAGAGTATCCTAGTTATAGATTTTCTTGGAATAACAGAGAAAAGAAAATGTTACACCTCCAAGTGAGGTGTTAGAATTAAGTGACAAGTACCAGAAATATTCGGAAGAGTACACATTTATATTAAGACAAATTTTCTTCACATAATTCAACAATCAAAAAAATATAGAGAGGGAAAAATTATTATTCCCTCTGTTTTCTTTGATATACAAGATTTTGTTATGTTATCTTTCTCAATATTACTTGTTTTGAAAAATAATTACTTTATTTAAGTGTGTTATTTATACTAAAGTATAATACCATTTAAAAATAGATACTCTAAATATTTTATGTTTTTATTTATAATAGCAAATGTCAATAGACATATTTTTATTTACAATATTAAATCTCAATAGACACAATTAACATAAAACAAATCCTTTATGAGCAATGAATTTTTATGAATGTAATCAAATTTCTACTACCAAAATATTTTAGGACCACAAAATTCAGGAAATATGGTATGTTTTCCAGTTGACATATTAGGTCACAGAATTATTGGGAACATTTAAAATCTTATATGTAGAAAATTGTATGTAACAATTCTCTATATGAAATTGAGAATTGTCTTCTAAATGTCTGTAAAAAACATGTTGGAATTTTGATGGGCATTGCATTGAATCTGTAGACTGTTTTTGGTAGAATGGCCATACAATGCTAATCCTACCAATCCATGAGCAAAGGAATGGTTTCCATCTTCTGATATCTTCTTTAATTTCTATCTTCAAAGGCTTGAAGTTTTCATTATACAAGTCTTTCACTTGTTTGGTTAGAGGTACCCCAAGATACTATTTTATACTATTTAGCCTATTATGAAAGGTGTTGTTTCCTTAACTTTTTTCTCCATCCATTTGTCATTTGTATATAGGAGAGATACTGATTTTTTTAGCTAAACTTGTATGCAGGTACTTCAACTATAATTGCTAATAATAACTAAATATTATAATAACTAGATATACAAATAATATTGTAACTATAATATTTACTATAACAGTAAATAATAACTAAATATTCAACTATAGTGACTACATTCTATCTAGGTGAATACTGAATTAGAATCACACTTCCCACAATGGTTTACTAAATATCCCATAATGAAGTACCACAGTGTATATGGCTTAAACAACAGAAATTTATATTCTTACAATTACAGTAGCACAAGGTCCAAAATTCAGGTGTTGCAAGGACTGGTTTCATTCTGAGGCCTCTCTCTTTTTGTAGAGGTCAGTATTTTTCCTTTGTCTTTATACAGTTCGTCTGTTTGTTGTATTATGTATCTTTATCTTCTCTTTGTATGAGGATAGGATCACATTAGATTATGGCTCACTTTAATGACCTAATTTAACCTTAATTACCTCTTTAAAGACACTATCTCCAAATTCAGTCATATGATGAGGGAGGTTAGAGCTTCAACATATAAATCTCCCAGGGGGAGGACAAAAGTCAACATATACAAATTTCTAATGAGAAACACAAGTAAGAAACACAAGCAAGAAATCCATAGAAATTTATTCTGAGCCATTAAATGTGACATATTGATTCAAGACTTAGAATTTGTAAGCATCTTAGAGTCAGTCTGGCATCAACAAATATTAGTATCTGAGCCATCAGCTTGCAAAATTTCCCTGGCAAGACTCCAAATACCCAGTCCTTTGGATTTCATGGAACAATTCATTCATTTACAAAGTTGAAGTCTAATTCAAAAACAACTTATGAATAGCCGAAGGCAAAATTGTACTTAATTTTTAGTTCATCAACATTTTTGATTCATGGCATTGGAGACATGGAAGGAAAATCTTTCTTTACAGCACAATGGAAACCTGTCCTTTATAATACAATATTATTCATCATGGTTACAGTTTGTATCCCCAAAATACAAGAAGTTCACTGGGGAAAAGAGGTTATCAAATTTTTGCTCTACCTTTCACATATAACTTCTAAATTTCACATGTAGAATTGTTCACTGTCTACTGTTCTACTTCCATAATATATTACTGTTGTTACAAGCATGGGATTCCAAATAATCATAATAAGTGTTTTACCTTTACATTTTTCTTTATTCAGAATTAAACAATTATTTGCTAGGCAGTGACTTTATTTGTTTTCTAAGATCTAGAGAGTGTAGATGTGAATAAATCATAGCCTTATCCTTGTGGAGGTCACATTGTGAATTGTGAGCCAAATAATGAAACACTTGCTCGGATAGTCATAGGATCAGTATGATTATAGTTCATTGATTAGCTTTGTGGATGGAAGTGAGGAAAATTTTGCAGAGGATATTTTAAACTATATTGTTATATAATATAAGCTATAATTGTAGTTATTATATATATATATGTGTGTGTATAAATATTTAATTTTAGGCTAATGCTTCTCTAACCATGATAAGTATTTAAAGATCACCAACATCTAATTGCAAAGTGTGGGAAAAATGAAAGTCTGATCCCCATCCCAGACTAAGAAGTGTGATGATACCAACGAGCAATGAGAACTGAAGAAAAAGCCATTTCCATTGACAACAAAACATCAGGGACAGAAGACTTTTTGTGTGTTTGGCTTAGATTTTTGTGTTTTTTTTTTAACTTGCCTTCCTTTATTTCCCTTTCATGTGTCCCTAAAAGAGACAATGATCATACATATCATTGCTGAGAAGAAAAACAGTTCACAGGGATGGCATATTTTTAATATAATTTACTCAAAAGTCTGGCAAGTTTTCTTTACAAAAAGTTAACAGTAAAAATGGATAAATTGTGAGAAACCACAGTTTCAGAGTTCTATAAAGCAGGATAAGCATAAAATAAACTGAATACTGTTTATTCTTAAAAAACCTACCAAATGATGTATAAGGTTAGTGCGAGTGTGTGATACTGGTGCCTGAGGTAATTCTTATTACAGTTCACTTGGTTCAATACATAAACCAGCACTCTTCTCTGAGAGCAAAGAAATAACCACTTCAATTTACCATTATACTGGAGGATATAGAGATAGAAAAAAGAAATAAAATCATCTACCTTGGAAGGGAAATCTAATTTTGACTCATTTAAATATGTGTAGTTTATTGGACAGAAATTATGTATGAATAAACACATGATCTAATGCAAATTGTATTGACAAAATATCACAGGACATACAGGTGAAATTCATATACCTCTCTGAAATGAGAAATTATGAAGGATCAGAAAAGTTTTTAGAAAATATATGGAGAGATTTATAGTAGGGGAGAATTTTCAATACCAGAAAAATGAACAAAATATAATGTGAATTCATTTTATCATATCAAATGTGAGCATTTATTTTGAGAAGGGAATCTGTAGATGAGATAATAGATGAGAAGTGAGGAAAAAAACTTTATGATATAAAATGCTAGTAAAATATAAATACATAAAATATATAATCCACTAATTATTTCAAATCAGCAAATACTTAGATCACTCAACAAACATCCAGATCCAAAATGTATAAAAATAATTAAAGAGAAAAGAAACCAACATAGTTAATGGAACTGACCTAGAAGCCTCATCTCTGAAGACTAGTCCTCATAGTTTAAGAAAGTAGTTGAAGGGAAAGAGATCAATATTCTTCCCATCTGGAAGTCTAAAAATCACATTAATGACCATCATGGCAAGATATCCCCAATAGTGCAATAGTGGCACTTATGTCTCAAAAGTAACTAGCAACTACCTAATTGGATATAAGGCCTGCTCAATAAGAAATAAAATACACCTGGTGTTGGAACCTGGTCAACTACATATGTCTAAAGAGGTCACAGATTCTAGAGGTGAACTTACTACTTCCATCTTTCTAAGCCAAATAAAATTTCTAACTATATTATAAATGATTATTCTTATATGCCCAGATAAGCATTGTTCTCAGCCCCACATCAAGGAAACTTCTTTTTTTATCTGCAACAGACAGAGATCATTACATAGATCCACAATGGTCATCATAATGCAGAGAACAAATGATTGTGGGCTGCCCTCACCCAATTGACAGATCTACAGTGCAACTCCTGCACTTAAGGCTCAGGAAAAATCAAGGAAGAAGGAGTAGAAAGATGGTAAGAACCAGACAAACAGGCTTACCAGCTTCCAGATAGTATCTTGTATATATGATAGGGAAGCTGTACCCATGAAATCTCAAAAATATGGTTGCCTGGATAATACCTGAATAATGGCTACACCCGTGAAAATAGCAATGTGGATGGTAGAGTATCATAAGGCCTACCCTAGGTGAAGAGCTACAAGCAATCAGTGGCCTCTGAGAAAGAGAAACAATTTTCCCCAAGGATCAGTTCCATAGTAGATTATCTAATCCCAAATGGTCATCCCTAAATACATATATGAGAAATACTAAATAGACTTGGTGCTACATGCTATCCAGATTTTAGGTACTCTAAACTAAAACTAGATCACCATAAAGGCATTCATATAATGGATGGAGTGTATCTATGACTTTAAGGTACATGGCTAACTCCCTCATTACTGTCTGGTAATACATGGACTACAGATTACATAGAGAAAAAGAGCTTAAAAACTTTGACACTTTGTGCAATTAAAGCAACATTGCACGTTTTTAAAGCTTCAATGTTTTTGAACATTAATTCACACCTACAATCTATTTCATATTCACAGCCAATCTTCTTTTATAGAAAATTGTCACTAATATGCCCACTAGCTTAATGAGCATATTAAGTGACAAGGAGGTTGATTGACTTTCCTCAAGTTCCCAAATTGATTGGTAACAGTACTTTGAGTAGAACCTAGGTCATCTCACCATCTCTAAATAGTGACTATCACAAAAAAAAGACATTTCTCTTTTTATCAGCTTTTGGATTTCATGGACTTCTTCTAACTGTTTAAACACAGATAAATTTTAAATATCATTCTGAATACTTTTTATTCCCACAAACTGCTGTGAACTCATGGAACTGAATAAGTTCTGAATGTCTTAAAAACATTCACATTTCTATCAGGTCATAGTAAATCATAGCTAAAGGAGTACCTGTTTCTGGAAATCTAATTTAATCCTCACAGCAACATTAGAATTTCCATTATAATCACTACTTAATGATTAGATAACTTGGAGCATGTGAAGATTAAAGAACTTTTCCAATACACACACACAATGTATAAGTTTACAAATTCAAGTGAAAATATAGTTAAACCAATTCCAAAACCAAAATTCGTAATCATTATAAGTTATGAAAATGCATTATAAAGCTACTACAATAAAATGTGTGTTTATTAGGACAGGGATTATTGCAGGTATCTATGAAACTAGAAGATATGCATGCTTGTCAGAATATATTCAAGTTGAGTATGCAATAAATGTGACCTTTCAAATCAGCCGAATGGCACAGGGACAGATGGTTACCCATCTGGGAAACATTTCATTTCAAAAAATTAAATTCCACTTATAATAAAGAAACTAATTTTAAAAGCCCATGAAATGAATTAAGATATATATGACAATATACTATTTCTTTAAAGAAAACACTTTGGTATTAAAATTTTAAAACATAAATTAAAATACTGATTTAAATGTAGAAAAATCTAAAAAGAAAACAACATGAACATAACTTCAAAAAGAAAATGGAGAAATTTTGAATATGTCTAATGCATATTGAGATAAATTAGAAATTGGACAATAGAGTGAGGTGTACAAATACCATAAAACTAGTAGTTAATGAATGTAAAAAGAAAATTTATCTTCATTAGTAATAAGAAAAATGTACTTTCAAACTAAGACATGCCCTATTTAAAAGATTGATTATTTTTTTTAAGAATTGAATGCATGAGTACTCTATTTACATCATTTCCATCCTCTCCCTCCCTGTCTCCTTCAACTTTTCCTGTCTTCTACCTCCCTTTCATGACTTCTTCTTTTTAAATTATGTATGTTATATACATATATGTAAATACACACACATAGTAGAGTCCATTTCCCATTGGTTATATGTGCCTGTGTTTAGGACTGACTATGTGGAACACACAAATTTTGAACAATTGAATTAGTATTAAAAAATTGCTTAGTTAGATAACATAAAATTTTAGCAAAAGTAGAAGAAATACAATATCTCACATATTTTCTATATCACATCTTTAGAACTTCCCAAATTTATCAATTTTTATTCTACTCCATTGCAACCACTTTAGGCTTAACTACCAGTAAGCATAGTATTTACCAAGATCTGAAGCATACAGATAAATACTAGTATTTCTATTCTCTTATATCAATAATTTATTCTCTATGCAAGGTCCAAGCCTTTAAAAATCCATCATTATTACATCCCTTTACTTAAAATTTTTGAATGACTTCCAAATATGTTTTAGGAAAATCAAACTTTTTATTTTGGCCCTGTGATACATCTCCTCATCTACAATTCAAATCTCATTTTATGATACAATTATTCATATATACTATGCTTAAATATGCTAAACTTCTCTCTCTCCCTCTCAGTATCTTTGCATTTTCTTTTTGCTTTCCTGGACTAACATTATTTTTCCTTGGGCCCAAATGTCATTTCTAAAACTAGACCTTACTTGAACATTTTATACAATGTTAATGGCCAACACTGACATTTATAGCATATTATCCTACTTATTGCTATTTGGTACATTGTTACTTATTTTTATTGTTTTATTATCATTTAAATTTCTCATAAGAAAATGTTTTGCTTTTTTTATTTCAGTAGTGGGAATTAAACCCAAGGTTTCATATGTGTTTAGTCTCTTAATTTTGAGCTACATACTTAGCCATAAGAATTTAATTTTAATCATAAACAAAATATCTACATCATCCCTGAAATTTCATAGAAGTTCACTATTTAAAATGAATAAACTTTTAATAGGAACACATGCTGATATATCTCATTCCAGAAGGAATCTAACATAGAAAGTGCATGTTCTATGGCTTAGCAATTATCTTTTAAGTATCTTGTTTTCTTTGAGCTGTCAAAGACAAACATATAAGTATAAAAATATAAGAATAAGGATACTCACTTCACCATTGTCTGTGATGTGAAAATATTTAAGGAATAACCAAATGCTTAATAATTTTAGAATATCTAAATACACTTTGATATGCATTTCAACCACTTCATTTACATTCCAGCTACCAGAGTAATTTCTAGCATGAAACTAAGGCAGGTTCTGCACCTGTCCTTAATGGAAGCTTCCTGAAAGTTACATGCAGCCCCTTAGTTTAATTAGCTAGAAGCTAACTGTATGACAATGTCTAATGAGCAAAGGAGGCTGTGACATATAATCCTCATTTAAATAAGCATATGCTATCTGAAAATCAAAGTTGACCATACTAGAGAAAACAGGAAAGTATTTGAGTTTGTGTCTTGTGTATTCCAAGACCTTTGCTAAATATGTGACAGTAAGTTTCTAGTAAGTTTGGTGCTTACATTCAAGATAACATTTTAAAGGGTAGCACTGAAAGCAAATGAAGATCACACTAAATAAACATCTATCATTTGAATGCTCCATGGATGTATAACCTGAGTCATATTAAGATCTCACACCTTTAATCCCAGCACTCACAAGACAAAGGCAGATGGATCACTGGATATTCAAGGCCACCTTGATCTACATAGTGAATCCCTGGCCAGACAAAGCTACATAATGAGGTTCTGTCTCAGGCAAAATAAAACATCAAGATTGTCCCATGCATAGTTTAGTGTTCTGATGTCATCATCTTGAAATCCCAAACCTAAAATGTTCTTTTAAATAACAGGCCCCACAAATATGCAACTCATCCTATCCATACTGTGACTTTAATCTTTGAGTTTAGCCACTGTGGATGTGATTCAGGGCTTGAATTTCCTAAACTTCTTGACTTACATTATAGACATATCTTTAGAATAAAACAATGTGAGTCAAGGACCAAACACTGAAATCTGAAATAAAGTTACCCCAATGACAGCTAAAGTTAATAAGTAAAACAATTGGAGCCCTGAGGGGAATCTTGTAAGGGAGCACAGAGCAAATGCACTATGCCAGCAGAGTGAAAACAAGTACATGACATTGTTTAATAGACTTCTACCAAAACATCTTCTCTAAGTATAAAGCTGAAATTGCCTGTCTGAAAACAAGATAATTTCTCAAAATGTGGAGCTGAAACTCTCTTAGCTAAGAAATGAGTTTCCAAGTTCTAGCAAAATCAACTTTGCAACACTGTTTTTTGTCAGATCACTTAAACTTGCTCTCTTGCGTGCCGCCCTCTACTTTGTCACAATGTTTTTGACATCGTGCTCTCATGCTGCATAATCACTGTGAAGAAAAGAGTTTATCTGATGGAACTATAATTACTTGGGTTCCTATTTTATGTGATTGAGTGAACTTCCCTCCCGTTCCCTGATTTCAACTACCTTTGCTCATCTAAATTTCTGCTTATAAATTTTCTCAGTAAACTATACCTTTAGTGCAGTAGACTTTGTGTTTACTCCATTTGATTTTAGGATCATCCAAATTAAGAATTTTCCTTCTAACATTGCTATGGTTTGAATAAGTCTTCATCAAAAGCACTTGGGTTAAAGGTTACCACTTTTGGTAGGTAGAGGAACATCTAAGAGGTTATTATGACTTTGGGAGAGGAAATCAGATTACCAAGGCTGTGCCATCCAAAAGGATCATGATACTCATTTCACTGCCCTGTAGACATTAAAAGCTGAGATCTTCCTCTGCCACACGCTTAGGCCATGACTTGTCACTGTGCCATAGGCCCCAAGTCAAAGGGCAACTGAATATGCACGAAAATATTTGACACTACATGCCAGAATAAACTTTTTTTCAGTTGAATTGCTATATGAAAGGCATGATTATGATCATGAAAAGATTAGTATCATGAACTTACAATTTTAGTAACTTGAGAAACAACAATACACTTTTCAGGGTATAGTTAACTCGTTACATTAATTTTGTTATAAATGATAAAATAGAATTTTCAGAATATACATATGCTTCTAGATGCATTAATATTGTAAATACCAAAACAATCACAAACATATATTGAAGCAGATACTGAACAAAGTTTTCATGTAACATGATGGTTGTTACTATGATTGTCCTTTAAAGTTCATATAAATTGACTAAAACTCTTGCTGGCAATTGAAATGACATGTCTAATAATGTCACATCGATGTTATATTCTAAATCTTAAAAAAAACATGAATATGGATACTTCTTTCCCTTTCACTACAGAAAGAGCCTGCAAACTTCTGCTTCTTAATATTCATAGTTCCTAGGATTGTTGTGTTTGTCACAGGACAGACAATTGTGAACCTTATGTTCCATTAGAACCCTGGTGAGCAAAAATTCTGGACAATGTATTACCATCCTTGCAAAGAGAAGCACTAGTAAATGAATCTGTGTAAACCTGAAACCTAGACATACCCCAGTAACAGTTGAGAATCACAGTAAAATTATAAAAATTTACCTGCATCCAACAGTTCAATGAATAATAATTTTTTTATTCCCTTGGAACCCACAGATCATTCTGACTAGGGAAACAGGTAAGCTAACTGCAGAACTTTACCTCTCTTCTCTCCTCCAAATCCAATCCCACAATCTCATCCCAACTCTGTAGCAGCCCTTCTGTTGTGGCCCCTCCTCACTCCCTGCCCCCATTCCTAGGGTACTGTGCAGATCTTTGTGGAATACACCGATTTCCTCCCTCCTCTGGACCCCTTCAGCAATCAAAACCACCTCCAATGCTAAATGTCATCTCCCAATACCCAGAAACACATTTTACCTGGAATCCCCAGTGTCCATGTCTATCAGGATCCCGGGAGATTTTCCTACCAGGTAACACAGCAGCCACCATACTCACCTAAGACCAGAGAGGGCAACAGAAACCAAGAACCAAAAACTCTGCCCAACAAAGGCAAGATCAGAGATCAGCACCTAGAATTACAATCTTCATCATCCCAGGTGCCTAGATGCCCATGTAAAAACACAATCAATAACAGCCAGTATAACATGTCCCCAATTAGAGCCCAGCAATCCAACCATAGCATGCCCTGAGTGTTCCAATATTTGAATCACTAATAAAAGACCTTAAAAGAGCCTGTATAAATAAATATGATAGAGGTTTTTAAAGAGGAAGCAAATAAGTTTTTCCTTCCTTCCTTCCTTCCTTCCTTCCTTCCTTCCTTCCTTCCTTCCTTCCTTCCTTCCTCTGTCCCTCCTCCCCTCCCTCCCTTTCTTTCTTGTACATCCCCACTGCAGTTTCCTCTCCCTCCTCCTTCATCACCCAGTTCCTTCTCTCTGCCTCCCTGTCATTCACTCCTCCTCTGTTTCTGTTCATAAAAGGTCAGGCCTCTTGTGGGTATCCACAAAACATGGGTGTATCAAGTTGTAGTAAGACTAAGCACCTTTCCTTGTATTAAGGCTAGGAGAGGCAACCAGTATGAGGAATAGGGTCCCAAAAGCTAGCAAAGGAGTCAGAGACAGCCCCTGCTCTCACTATTAGAGTCCCACAAGGTGACCAAGCTACAGAACTGTAACTTATATGCAGAGGGCCTACGTCAGTCCCATACAGGCTCCCTGGTTGTTGGTTTAGTCTCTGTGAGACCCTATGAGCCAGGTTACTTGATTCTATGAGTTTTCTTGTGATGTCCTTGACCCTCTTAAAAAAATCTATGAAAACACAGACAAACAGTGGAAGAAAAGGAATAAAACAGTTCAAAGACCTGAAAGCAAAAATAGAATAAATAGTGAAAACCCAAACTGAGGGGAATCTGGAAACAAAAAATTTAGGAACACATGCAGGAACCTCGGAGACAAGCTTCACCTACAGAATACACGAACAGAAGAAGAGAATCTAGGGCATTGAAGACATGATAAAGGAAATGGATAACTTTGTGAAAGAAAATGCTAAATGTAAAAATATCCATGCACAATATTTCCAGGCAATCTGGGACACTGAAAAGAACTAATCTACAAATAATAGGAATCAAGGGGGGAGAAGAAACCCAGGTCAAAGGCAGAGAAAAAAGTTCATTTGAAGTCTATTTTGTCAGATATTAAAATGACTACACCAGCTTATTTCAGAGGACCATTTCCTTGGATAGGCATCTCCTTCTTTAGGTTATGAAAATTTTCTATGATTTTGTTAAATGTATTCCATACCTTTGACTGGGATTCTTCTTCTTCCTCTGTTGCTATTATTTGTAGGTTCAGTCTTTTTCATAGTGGTCCAGATTCCCTAGAGTTTTTGTCCTGAATATTTTTCCACTTAACATTTTTTTTTACCAAGATATCCATTTCTATTTTGTCTTCAGTGCCTTAAGATTCTTTCTTCTATGTCTTGCATTCTGTTGGTGAGACTTGCCTCTGGGATTCCTCTTGGAGTTGCTAAGATTTTCATTTCCAGTTTTATCTTATTTTGGATTTTCTTTATTGATTCTAATTTCACTTTCATGTCTCGGGCAGTTTTCTTCATTTCACCCTACTGCTTGTTTGTGTTTTCTTTATTGCAATAGTTCTCAGTCTCCCTAATGCTACAACCTAATGCTACAATATTGTTCCTTATGCTGTGGTGACCCCAACCATAAAACTGTTTTTGTTGCTGCTTCATAATTATAATTTTGCTGCTGAGCAGTGTCTCAGTTCCTAACATCATCAGAAATATGAGTTTACTAATGGGTACGACCCCAGGTTGAAAACCGCTACTCTAGTGGATTTATTTATATCCTATTTAGGGATTTTGAATATATTGCCTGGAAATGAAATATGGCCATTTTAAAGTCCTTGTCTTGTGCTTCAGCTATATTACATTTCTCAGGGCCTAAGGTAGTGGGTTGCTGAGCTCTCATGGAGACACATTTACTGGCTGTTACTGATTGTGGGTTTTTTGTTGTTGTGGTTGTTTTTGTTGTTGTTGTTGTTTTTAATGACATCTAGGCATCTGGATTTGGGATGATTGTAATTCTAGGTGTTGATAGCTGTTCTTGTCTTTTTGGGGGGTGGATTTTCAATCTCTTGGTTTCTTTTGCCCTCTCTGAATTTTATGAATGTGTGGTGGCTGTGGGTTGCCTGGTAGGGAGTGCTTCTGAGCCCCTGCTAGGTGTGATCTACTGTGGATCTGGGATAGAACTTGTTTCTAGGTATTGGAAGCTTACAAGTAGGAATGAGACTGAGAGGGTTCACAGGAGTAAGAAAAATCTGACTCTGCCATGATTCCCTGGCTAGCTTGGCTAGCAGGTTTCCAGGGAAAGAATGTCTGTAGTGTTGGCATGTGAGGCAAAGGGATGGGGTGAGGAAGGAATGCTATAGGAGAAGATCTCTACCAAGCTGCACATAAGACTGGGGAACTGGAAGAGATAAGACAGGGGAACTGGAATTGAAGGATGGGAAGGAGAGCAAAAATTGCCTACCAGATTCCCTACCTGTTTTGCTCAGTAGGTTTCCAGGGAAAGATTGTATAGGGTATTGGTGGGTGAGACAAAGGCATGGATTGAGGAAGAAAGACTGTTAGGAGGAGATCTGTTTAGTCCCTTTGGAATGGAGGCAGAGGTGATTCACAGCAGGTTATCTGCTCTCAAGGTGGCCATAAGACTGGGAAATTGGAATTGGTGAATAGGAAAGAATATGAAAATCAACTACCTGATTCCCTTGCTGTCCTGGGCAGAAGGTTTCCCAGGAGAGATTGCCTTGGGTGATGTCACATCTCATGTTTCAATTTTTTTTATTTTTAATCATAATATATATGTATAAATAATTTGTACCATTTAATCATTCTAAGCATACAGTTCTGTGACATTAAGTGCATGTGGATTGTGAATCATGCTGCAATAAACAAGGGGAATTTCATTGACATATTGATTTCATTCTCTTAGAAATATACCAGCAAGTGAAATGTTGAACCATGTAGTAATGCTATGTTTATTTTTCTGGAGAGCTACTGCACCAGTTTCTGTAACAGTATGCTAATTTAAATCCCCTTCAAGAGTCACCCCCCACACTTTTTTGGTGCTATCAATACGTT
Source organism: Peromyscus aztecus (assembly GCA_902168405.1). Taxonomy (NCBI): domain Eukaryota; kingdom Metazoa; phylum Chordata; class Mammalia; order Rodentia; family Cricetidae; genus Peromyscus; species Peromyscus aztecus. The sequence continues at coordinate 20,340 of CABHPQ010074316.1, forward strand.
ATCTTTTGCCTTTCCCCCCACGCTTTTATCTTATTGACAAAAACCTTTCCAGCAAGTGTGAGATACTTCCCTGTTGTTGATTTAATTTGAAAATAAAGTACTGAGCATCTTTTTTGTTTGTTTCTAAAGAAACAGTGTCTACTTCAGTCATGTGCTGAAGTTTTAATTGTTGTTTATTTTAAATTTAGCAATGGAATTGATTTTAAAGGACCTCACTACCAAAAGTGGGTATGTGACTTAATAGGCATATTAATTGGTTTGGTTTAACAATTTTGAAATGCAAATATATATTAAAACATTGCATTGTACGCTACAAATATACATACAAGTAACATTTGTTTGATAATTAGATTTTTTCTTTTCAACTCAAGAAGCCTTGAGTCACCTGGGAAGAAGGAAACTCATTTGAAAAATTGTCTTAATCAGATTGGCCTATGGCCATGAATATGAGGAATTGTTTTAATTGATGACTGATATGGGAGGGCCCAGCTGACTCTAGACAGAACCATCACCAGGCAAGTAGGCCTGGTCTACACAAGAAAGCTAAAAGAGTGCAATAGAGAGCAAGTAAGTATGCAGTGTTCCTCTACAGTTCCTGCACCCAGGTTCCTGCCATGAATACCTTCTTGACTTCCCTCAAAGACAGATTGTGACCTGGAAGTCTAAGCGGAAATAAACCCTTTCCTCTCCTAAGTCACCTTTGTTTGTGGTGTTTATCACAACAAAAGGAAGTTAGCTAGAAAAATGTATCAATTAAAACAAAAACTAAGAAGTCAAAATTGATGGTAAAATTATTGCACTCACATTGTTACTTAATTTGATCATTACTATCTATCTCTAAAACACTTTGTCCTCCAAAACTAACAGACTGTGCCAATTTAAAATTCCTGACTCCCACTGATCCCAGCCATTCATGAGCATCATTATATTTTCTTTAAATATGGTCATTGAGGTTGATTATATAAATGAAATTATTTCCTTGTCATATTTGTGGAAATAGGAAGAATAACTAAAATGTATTATACTTATCTATATCAGTTATAGGTTGAAACACAGTCCACGAATGAAGTTGTACAAAGAGAATTGAGTGCTCCTGTGAAAACTCCAAGAAAACAAGTCAAGAGTCTTGTGACCTCAGTTTCTTCAAAAACCTGATATTGTTCTAGGAATGTGTTTCTGTATCCCTCCTAGGTGTAGCTGATAGGATTGAATTTACTTCTGATTATTCAATGAAAGTGGCTATTGTTGTTTATATGTCTCTATGGAAAGACATGTTTTTGCCCTGTGTGGCTTGTCCTTATGATTATACACTTTACTCAGTTAACTCTTCTTAACCCTCAGAGTATAACGTATCAAGCCACTAGATTAAACATAGAGGCCAGGCAGTGGTGGCACACAACTTTAATCTTAGCACTCATGAGGCAGAGATCTGTCTGGATCTCTGTGAATTCAAAGCCACCCTGGACTACATGAAATTGACTCAGTCTAGGAGAGAAATAGAGCCAAACAGTGGTGGCACACACCTCTAATCACAGCACTGAAAAGGAAGTGATATGGTGGGCGGAGAAAGGCAAGAAGAAGCTCTTTCAACCGAAGCCCCTTTGACTGCAGCTCTTTCAGGCTGATGAGTTGGTAAGGTAAGAGGTGGTGGCTGTACCTTGCTTTGTTTCTTTGATCTTTCAGCTTTCACCCCAATATCAGGCTCCAGGTTTTTTATTAAAAGACTATTTAACATTTGTGTTATAGTAATTTTTTTTCCCCAGGGCTCTTTTCCTTCTTTTGGGTTGCCTTGTCCAACTTTGATGTGATGGTTTTTGTTTTATCTTACTGTATTTATCTTACTATGTTTTGTTATCTCTTAGAAGCCTGTTTTTGTTTTTGTTTTGTTTTTAATGAGAGACAGAAAGAGAGTGGATTTGGACAGGATGAGAGGTGGGGAGGAGCTGGTAGAAGTAGAGTGAGAAAAAACTGTAATCAGTATATATTGTATGAAAAAGAATCTATTTTTAATTAAAGGGAACAAATAAAAATAAAAACACTATTGAAGACTGCCTTCCCTCCAAAAAAATTCTTTCTGAATTAACTTGTCTGATATATATTTTGAGCACTGGAACTTTATTAATGGTCTACATGTTTCTATTATACAGTCATACACTACTCTACAAAAGCATCTACTTTGTGTATAATTAAATGTCTACTTTTTGTATAATTAAATTTGTTTTTTAACCATCAAAACTCTAATGTCTGAGAATATTATATGTAAGTACATTTTTGATAAAATGAAATTCCAATAATAAAGAAATAATAAAAAACAAACCTGTCTTTATAAACATAATAAAAATTATAAATCATTAAAACATATTATAAATGGAGTTTCATTTTAATATGTTTTAAAACCATATACCACAGATTATGCATTGATATAACTGCTATCTGAATAAAGATACTGTTTCCATAGTAACATATATGAAATAGACTTTCTCATATTATCCTTTGTAGTTATTAATATTAACCTGATTGTAAAAACTGTTTTGATTCTTCAGTCTTGACTCCTTGGAGTCATCTGCCATATCTGGAATTGTCATGATACAAAGAAATTGTTCCCATTGACTTTCTTCTACATTGCTACAGGGGATCTTGTTTCAGACATATTCCTTTTGAATTACCACATTTGTTTAGCATGTGCTTAATTTCAGATCATTTTCAAAATCAAGAATATATATCAATTCTCCAAATGTTCACCTTCCATATAATCATCAATTTCCTAAACCTATGAGATTTTAAAGTGATTTTCATGAACAGGACATCCATTAATTCTCCTTTTAATTCTGTCCAAATTTTGAGTGTTTTTGTATCTCCAAAAGTCACATTGAATATCTCCAAAGCAATAATAAGAATAAAAGGGCCATTATGTGATGACCACTTTAAAGAACTACAGTTTAGCAGTCCATTTTAAAAGTTTTGCCCATTCTCCATGTGACAAAAAAGCAAGAGATGCCATTTTGGAAGCAGAATGAGCCTTCAGCAGACAGTGAATATGCTGTCACCTTGATCCTGAAATTCTCAGTCTCTGGAACTATAAGAAAAATAAAAATCTCCTACTTATGAATTACTTCAGCCTTACACCACTTATTATGTCAGGCTAAACAGACTAAAACAGTTTGTACACAGGGAAAGTACAAGCTTAATAGACCTCAGTTTAAAACCATTGAATATTAAAGCTAGGAGACATTTTCATCAAAATTATTCACCTTCAGGCAATGAAAAATTGTAAATTAGATGCTTCTTCAAGCAGCTTTTTTCAATAGCAAGAATCACCACTCTAGTCTTTTTACAAAACAGGAATGAATCTAAATACAACTGTACTGTCAAATTTCTTTACTTAAAGCAAGTTTTATAGTATGGCATTTCTATTTTTTAATTTAAAAGTTGTTTTTTTTTTTCATTTTACATACCAACCACAGTTTCCTCTCCCTCCCCCCTCTTGCTTCCCCCACCTCTCTCACCCCAACCTTATGCACTCCTCTGAGAGGATAAGGCCTCCCATGGGGAGCCAACAAAGTCTGACCAAGCTGAGGCAGGACCAAGCCCCTCCCCACTGCATCAAGGCTGATCAAGATATCCCACCACAGGGAATGGGTTCCAAAAAGCCAGTTCATGCACTAGGGATAAATCCTGGTCCCATATATCACTCTTGGGCATATACCCAAAGGATGCACAATCATACCACAAGGACACTTGCTCAACTATGTTCATAACAGCATTATCCATAATAGCCAGAACCTGGAAACAACCTAGATGCCCCTCAACTGAATAATAGATTAAGAAAAATGTGGTACATTTACACAATGGAATATTACTTAGCGCTAAAAAAAACAATGACACCATGAAATTTGTAGGGAAATGGATAGAACTAGTATGACATTTCTTAAGAGTTGGAAACGTTAAAATATTCAATCAAAAATGCTTTTGCTTTACTTGTAACATGAGGGTAACAATCTCTGCCTCCCTGAATGTTAGTGAAAAGTAATAGAGATTATTTTTCCACACAATGATTGCTACCACATTGCTTTCTGCATTGTTGGGGCTCAATAATATTGAATGTAAGTAACAAAAATGAACTAACTGAGGGATTTATAATTGGTGTTTATAGAGATGAACTTGATTGAAGTATCAGAGTTAATAAAGAGAAGGTTTTTAGGTTGAAAGCAAATCAGTAAATAAATATTCAGAGACAGTAAAGTTTTCATATATGAATGATTTATTCTATAAATACATTTCTATGGTTATTTGAGGTGCACATTGCTCATATTTTTATAACTATTTCTTTGGATATCTATCTATCTATCCTTATTATTAGATCAGAATTATGACGAGGATCATAAGCAAGAAAATTAATTCAGTTCTCATTAAAAGATTATATTATACTTTAATCCAAGTTCTTAAAATTTTTACTCATAATTAATTTATCCCTTGAAACATACACATAAAATTGTCTTATGTTTCTTTTTTTTTAGAATTTTTTTTTTTTTTACTTTTTTTGTCTTTTCCTCCCACCCTCCAGCCTTCCCCCTCAACCTACCCCCCATTCCCATCTCCTCCATGGCAAGGTCTCCCATGGGGAGTCAGCAGAGCCTGGCACATTCAGTTGAGGCAGGTCCAAGCTCCTCCTCCCTGTACCAAGGCTGCGCAAAGTGTCTCACCATAGGCATTAGGCTCCACAAAGCCTGCTCATGAACTAGGGATGTCTTACGTTTCTGATACTGTGATACATCACTGACAAAAGAAATTTAAGGGAGAAAGGCCTTATTTTTCCTGAAAGTTTGAGGTTATGTTTCCTCATGGCAGGCACATCACTGCAGCAGGAGTCTGATGCAGTTGGTTATATTGTATCCATAGTAAGGAAGCAGAGGGAGATGTAAGGCTGTGCATAGCTCACTTTCTCTTTTTCACAAAGTCCCAAGATTCAGACCAGGGGAAAGTGCCAAAAATAGTGGGAAGGTCTCCCCACCCTAACCAACCTAATCATGATACTCCACCCCCATGCCCAGAAGGCCCCTCTCCCAGGTAATTCTAGATCTCATCAAGTGAATGATCAAAAGGAACCATAAAAGTAGGTGTAACAGGCTTTCTTGGACCACCAGTCCACAAATCATTACACAGAGACTTAATATTTGTTACGAATGCTCGGCCTTATCTTATGCTTGTCCCACTAGCTCTTATAAATTAATTTAACCTGTTTCTCTTCATCTATGTTTTGCCTCAAGGCTTTTTACCTTTCTTTCATTCATATAGTCCTATTTTCCAGCTTCCTCCATATCTGGCTGGCTGCAGCTACCTGGCTGGCTGGCCCTGGTAGTCTCCCTCTCCTTCTCCCTCATCATCTCTGGATCCTATGTTCCTCCTACTACCTATTCTCTCTGCCCACTAGCCCTGTCTATCCCTCTACTTCCTAGCTATTGGCCATTCAGCTTTTTATTAGACCAATCAGGTGCCTTAGGCAGGCAAGGTGAATACAAATGCAACACATCTTTACATAGTTAAACAAATGCAGCACAAACAGATGTAACAATCTTTACATAGTTAAACAAATATTCTACTCCTCAACAACTTTGAGTATTTTATAGTATGACGTGAATAAATTAAATAATTAATAAAAACATGACCACTGTGAGGCAAGATAGTTTTACCCTACATTTTTAATTTATATTTTTTCTTTGCCAAATGGTGAATAATGTTGATTTAAAAATACATGTTGCTGCCATGATCACAGGGATTAGAGTAGGATAGCCCTTCCTCCTCAGAATAGGGTGTCATACATAGCAGAGCAGGTTACTTCCTGCAATCTAATTAAAGTCAGCCCCCAATACAGGAGATTATAAGAAAAATGAATAAATTTTTAAATAAACAAAAGCAAAAAAAAGTAAAAGACAATACAAATATGAGAGAAGACTTTAAGACCTGGTCTATCAAGTATATTTTTGCCTTCATAAATACAAGTCACTATTTGATCAATTCTCATTCCCTTTTGATCAATTGTTTACGACTGACAGGGGCTTATAATGGGTTTTATACAGTGTATTAATCTATTCCAAGACAGTATTTTTAATTCCAATACAACATGGTGTTATCCATTCATTACTACAAATGTATTTTTAACATAATTTTCGGTATAGTATTGTTCAAAACAGTCTTATTGGCAGTTTGTGTTATATTCTTTTTAAGATATTTCAATAATTCCTCATCATATTTATAATACAATTAGAGATTCAGAGAGATGTCTCAGTGGGTAAAAATTACTAGCCTTTAAAGCCTGACAATCCAAGTTCCATCTCCAGATATGTAAAAAGCCAAATCAGGTGGTTTCCACCTCGAATCCCTCTCCTCTACAGGTAATGTAGGTGGCAGAGACAAGAGAATCACGAGGAAGCTGCTGAGGCAATCTAGCCTGGATTGAAAAGCACAGTAGGAGAAGCAAGAGAAACCTTGCCTACTTGGGGTGGAAGGCAAGAACTGACTTGGTGAAGTCATTTGGCATGTGTGCTCACACACGCACACATATACTACGTAATTTTTTTTTTTTTACTTTTTTTTATTCTTCTCACAGACATTACTTTCTGACTGCAGTTCCCCCTCTTCCACTCATCCCATTCACTTCCCCCTACACCCCCTCTCCCCCATATCTACTCCTTCTCATGGTTTCCTTCAAAAAAAAGAAAAAGAAAAAACAGGCCTCCCAGGTATATTAACCAAACATGGCCTAACAAGTAACAATAGGACTAGGCATAAACCCTCATATCAAGGATGGACAAAGCAACTCAGTAAGCAGAAAAGGTTCCCAAGCACAAGCAAAAGAATCAGAAACAGCCCCTACTCCCACTGTTGGGAGTCCCACAAGAACACTAAGCTACACAACCATAAGGTATATATAGAGGATCTAGCTCAGACCTGTACAGGGTCCGTGTTAGTTGATTCTATGTGCCCTGTTCTCATGGTGTCCTTGACCACTCTGGTTCCTACTCTTCTTCCCCCTCTTCTGTGGGTTCCTCTGGCTCTGCCTAGTGTTTGGCTGTGGGTCTCTGCATCTGCTCCCATCAGTTGCTGGATAACCTCCTTCTGATGACAGGGGCTAGGCACCAATCTGTGACATAGCAGAATATCAGTAGAAATCATTTCATTGACATTTTTAACCAGTCCTTTTGGCTCTATCCTGGGTTTACGGGCTGTCCTGCCTCTGGTACCTGGACATCTAGGCAGTGTCATTCATAGTGGCATGGGCCTCTAGTGGAGCAGTCATTGATTGGCCACTCCCACAAGTTCTGCACCACCTTTACACCTCCCACCTCCCCACCCCACCCCACCCCCGCCCCTTTGTTTTTTTGTGTTGTTTGTTTGTTTGTTTGTTTTCTATTTTGGACCTCGACTTCACCACAGAAAATTCTTTCCCTAGAATTCAGTTTTAAAGTGCCAGTTATTTATTGGCAAATATTAATTTTTTGAGATAAGTGGTTTTGTCATTGATACTATAGTCTCAGAATCCCAAACAGTAGCATGCTGTAGCTGCTGAAAACATGATGATCAGTTTATTTTCAAATGTGAGAATGAATGAATTATATTTTATTCATTTACTTTTATTAGCATAGGGATATTATTAATGTTTTAAAAGCAGATGAGATCCCTAAGAATAACTAATTTTTGAAAATACACATGTCTGAAGAATATAGAAATGTCATCACAACATTTTCAAAAATATTCTGTAATCTTCACTTTTACAAGTAATAAATGATTGGAATCATTTTACATTTTACAGGTACTTTTATCATTCATAATTTCTTAATAATTAGTATGTTAAAAAAGTGTGCCATTGACATTTTAATTTGTAATTATTTGATTATGAAAAAGAAGAAATTTGATATTATTGTGTTTTATATACTTTAAAAACATTTGTGTAAGTTTTTTGAGTTTATTCTACCCATTTTAAACTCCAGAATCTATAGTCAAGAGTAAACGAGTTTCAAATGTCAACACTACCACTTACTATCCAGGGGTCCTTGGCACACTACTTTATTTCTCTCTTCCTTCTTTCATCCATATGCTAAGTGATAGTGGTAATAACATTTATTTCATAAGGTTATCATTAGAATAAAATAAGCTAATGCAAACCAGGTAAAATAGAATACTCCCTAGTATATAGTAATTATGAAAATATTAGCCATTTTTCATATATATTATTTGTAAATATCCAAAGAAACTTTTATGATGTTTATTGCTTATAACTTCCCAGCCTCTAAGTCCATTGTCTACTATCTAATGTGTTTTATTTATTTCTCATATATTTACAAACACATTATTAAGGCTTATGGAAAATTTGCTACATGATTAGCTTGATTACCTACTAAATGCCCATTAAGATTAAAGAAAAAATATAAATACTGATATATGCATACAGTAAACATTTGTCTTTGTATTTATATATATGAAGATATTGTTGGACAGGTGTTAATGAGTTTCTGAAACTTATAGTATGAAAGTGGATGATTTAGGTCATTTTACTGAATGAATCAGGATGACTATGCAACCAGAAACTAATAAAGGATGAGACAAAAGCATATGTTGGAATATTTACTCCTTGGAGGCAAATCCACAGAGATGTCACAATTGCATTCAATATTATAAAGATTAGAACTAGGTAGGGGTTTTTAGTAATGGTGAAGTTTTATCTGCAAATAATCAGCTTGAATTATTTTTATCAACAAATTTATCTGAAAAATGTGTTTATGCCTTTAGGATAAAAGCTGAGTTTCTTTCTTGAAGTAATTTCCACCCATGGAAAGTAAAGATTCATGATATAAGTGTTTTAAAAAACAGAAAACTTTCTTTTTGCCAGTAATGTATGAATTTTGAGTTGTAAAATTTATCTGTCACATACACACACACACACACACACACACACACACTTAGTTCTGAAGACTATTGGTGATAACATGACTGCAGAAATGCAAAAGAAATCAATCCCAACTACTTACCTAAGAAAAACTATTTCTTTATTCCTAAATGCAAATGGAAAACAAAAGAGTACTAGATGCTTGCAGTTAATCTTGTGACATTAAATAAGTAAAATAAACACAATTATCAACACAAAGAAAAATCAAGACTTAAACCATAAAAATAGAATATAATAAGCAATACTATAAAAGTTTGAAGATGCTACAGGTACAATTTAAGAATATGATTATTATGATAGAGAATAAGAAATTAATTTTGAGTCCTTAGAAATTGATTATGTAATATAAAAATATCAAGAAGGAGGAAGCAGAATGAATCAAGAAAAGACTTAGAGAATGCAAATAAAACATTCAAATCTATACAGACTGTTTGAATAAAGATAGCAAATACTTAGAAAAAAGGGAAAACTCTTAGTATCTAATATACTTGATTTAGATATATTACTTAGTATCTAGTATATAAACAGAGAATTAATAAAATAGAGAGGATGATGTTTTTCTTGAGATGGAGGGTCCTTCTCAGTTGCCCAGACTGGCCTCAAAGTCTTAGGATCAATAACCCTGTTACCACAGTTTTCTGTGTAGCCTCCTGTGTGTTGAGATTACAGTCAAAGGAACACTATGCTTGTCTTGGCGATGTAATTCTAAAGAAATTGATCAGGAAAATGAACCATACCTAAGGAAAGAAATGCACCTTGATTTTGAAAAGACCTCAGTATGTCATGCAGGATTCATGAAAACCTTTTCACCAAATGAAACAACTTATTGTGGAGTTGCAACATATAATATAAAGAAGAAATCTTAAAAGTTTCTTAAAAAAAAAAGATTTCACTTCCAAAAAATGTACCATATGGTTTCTATATGAGCAAAGGCAGATTCTAGCAGATATCGCAAATGCCTTCACCATTTTTTGTGAAACTATATTGAACCATAAATCAACCATAAGAAATGAATAAAACCATTTTCAGACATTCAGCTACTCATAAAGTTTACTATCAAACTAACATTTATAAAAGAATTGAGAATGTACTTTTACAACAACGCAAATAATCTAAGAAAAAAAGAAATATTGGGAATACAAATTGGCATATAAAACAGTAAAAATAAAATTTACAATACTATCAGAAGCTGAAATATTTTGTACTAAAGAAAATAAAAGACATGGGTAGTCTCTACACTAAAAAGTATAAAACACCACAGAGACAAATTACAGAAGATGAAAAGATGCATCATGTTCACTGATTTGTAAGATTCAATCTTTGTAAACTTCCATTTTCTACAAATCAATCAATATATAGAATGAATGTCACTTATAATGTCCAAAGTATCAACAGCCTCATTCAAAAGTACATATGGAATTGCAAATTATAGAGAACAGATAAAATACCTTTTTTTGAAATATATATTTTTCAGCTGGTACATAACAGCTGTATTAATTGGAGGCTCTAGTATGACAGTTTAATGAGACTATCTTAGCAATTGAAATAGTCATCAATTCAAATTGTATCATGTCTTTTTTCTTGTTTTTAAATTTAAGAAAATAGATTCTTCTCTCATGCAATACATCCCAACCATAATTTCCCCTCACTCAACTCCTTCCAGCTCCCCCTATCTCCCCTGTCCCTCAGATCCACTCCATATTCTCTTCAAAAAAGAGTAGGCCTTCAAGAGATGACAGCCAAACAGGACAAAACAAGATAAAATAAGACAAGGCAAAAGCCCAAATAGGAGGAAAAGAGCCTCAAGCACAGGCAAAAGTCAGAGACACACCCGCTCCTACTGTTATAGACAAAAATACCAAGCTAGCAGCCATAACATGTATGCAGAGAACCTGGTGCAGACCCATGCAAACCCTGTGCCTGCTTTGCTTCAGTCTCAGTGAGCTCACATGAGCCCTGCTTAATTAATTCGGTGGACCATGTTCTCCTGGTGTCCTCCATCCCCCTGACTCCTACAATCTTTCCTCCTCCTCTGTTGCTGGGTTCTTCACTCTCCAAGGGGAGGGACCTGATGGAGACCACCAGTTTAGACAGTCTCTCTACATAATGTCTGGCAGTAGATTTCTACTCTATCTCCTATCTGTTGCTGGAGGAAGCTTCTCTGATGACAATTGGACAGGGCACTTATCTATGAATATAGAAGAATATCATTAGGAATCATTTCATTGTTTTTGTTTTGTTTTGTTTTGTTTGTGGTTTTTTTTGTGTGTGTGAGTTGTGTTTGATTTGACGCTGGGTCTCTGGGCTCTCCAGTCTCCAGTTCCTGGACATCTAGGACATGGGCCCCCTCTTGTGGAGTGGGCCTTAAGTTAAACCAAACATCGGTTGGCAACTCCCACAGTTTGCTCCACCATTGTTCCAGCACATCTTTCAAGCAGGACAGATTGTAGATGCAGGGTTTTGTGGCTGAGTTTATGTGCTGGCTAGTCTTTTGTCAACTTGAAACACAAACTAGAGTTATCTGAAAGAGGGAAACTCAATTGAGAAAATGCCTCCATAAGATCCAGCTGTAAGGCATTTTCTTAATTAGTGATTGATAGTGGAGGACTTAACCCATTGTGGGTGGTTCCATCCCTGGCTGGTATTTCTGGGTTCCATGAGAAAGCAGGTTGAACAAGCCATGGGAAGCAAGCCAGCAAGTAGCTCCCTCCAAGGCCTTTGCATCAGCTCCTGCCTCCAGATTCCAGCCTATTTAAATTACTGTTTTGATCTGGAAGTATAAGCCAGATAAACCATTTCCTCTCCAACTTGTGTTCCAGTCATGGTGTTTTTTCTCAATAGCAATAGAAAATGTAACTAAGACAAGTGGTACTAGGATTGTGGGGTATTACTATGACAGATTTGATCAAGTTTTGGGGAGGATTGTGGAAGGACTTTGTAACTTTGGCCTAGAAAAGCCATGGAGTATTGAGAGCTTAGTGAGATGTTCTTTAGGACCTTGGAAAATAAGAGTGTTGAGAGCAGTACAGAAGATGGAGGCCTGACTTGTGAAGTTTTGGGGAAAAATGTAAAGACTCTTTCAGGGTCATTTGTTGTTTTGATTTAAGATTCTATTTATCTGATAAGCTGGAGTTGAAGAGTCAGCCATGATTAACAAGAGACCAACAGCACTGAAGTGAAACCTTGGAGTTACTGGGACAATTGGTGCTGGTTAGCTGGAGCTAAGAAATGACTGTTGATTAAGAAATCATTACCGTGAACTCTTCTGGGAAATGTTTCTGCAGGGTCAGCACACAGAAGCTATGTTCCAGAACTGGCCGAGGTTGTATCTTGTGCAGGCAGCCAAGCTTGGTGGTGTGTCACCCAGGTTTTGAAAGGCATGAAGAGGTTGTCTTAATTAGGGTTTCGATTGCTGTGAAGAGACACCATGACCATGGCAACTCTTCTTTTAATTATTTTTTAGCTTTCTTTTTATTTATTCTTTGTGTTTTTCACAGCATGCATCTCAATTCCATTCATTTCCCATCCCTTCATATCTACCCTCTGTCCTGGCAACCTAAACCCTAAAATAAAATTAAATTAAATTTAAGAGAAAAAAGAAAAAAAAAGGGAAAATCAGCCTCATCATGGAAGCTTTAGTGTGACACAGTAAGTCTTGAAGTAAACCCTTTTATCCATATATCTTTACTTGCAAGTGTTCATTGCAGAGTCATTGGTCTGCTTTAAGGCCTATGGTTTCTGATACACTATCGATGCCGGGCCCTCACTGAGACTCCTCTTGGATATCCTGCTGTTGCTCTGTGTCATGGAGATTCTGCATCTTTGGGTCTGCAGGACCGGCCCCTGCACATGCTCCAGCAGATCACTGATGGGGTGGATGTTGCGGTAGGCCAACTCATAACCCTGTTTCTGGGCCTGCATAGCTGCAGGGTTGGTCAGCCCACCAGCTCTCCCCTGTCTCCACCACCAGGGTGAGCTCTCCGGCATTTCCCTGTCTAGTTCACCCCTTGCAGCAATGAGCAAGGGACAGGGTCAGTTCTCCTACTTTCACACCTCAGGGTCAGCTCTCCCAACACCTATACCATCAGAGCCAGGTCTGTGTTGCCCAGGAGAGGTGCAGGGGCCACTCTCCCAAATGTTGTAGCTGGTGAGATGTAGGGACAGCTCTCCCACTATTATGACCTTAGAGCTACCTCTCCCACTTGCCACAGGTGGTGAGGGGGGAGGGCATCTTTCCTTCTCCCCCTTTATTACACCACAGATGAGAGAGGTGGTACCAGCTCTGCCTCTTTCATGCCTTCAAGGCTGACTCACCAGTGCCCCCATTTACAGAGTCAACTCCACTCTGGTACTCAGGCAAGGTATAGGGCCTGTTCTCTCGAGTGTTGCAGCTGGTGAGGGGTTGGGTCAGGTCCCCCACCTACTGCAGGTGGTGAGGGCCGAGGGGAGGCAATTTTTTCATCACCACATGGCAGGTGCGACATGTTCTCCCATTCTCATGTCCTCAGGGACAACTCACTCTTGCCTGTGTGAACAGTGTCAGCTCTACTATACTGCACAATGAGGTATAGGTCCCTATCTTCTGAGTGCTTCAGCCAGTGAGGGATAGGACCAGTTCTCCCTGGTGTTGCAGCCAGTGAGGGGGGCGGGGTCAACTCTGTATAGCCTTCTCCTCTAGGCCTTTGGTGGTATCAAGAGCCATAGACATCAATACACACCATGGCTGCATCAGGACCATGAACCTAGCAGCAGCCCAGGCACAGACTTCACCATGGCCCTGGGTGGAAATCATGTCACCCATATAAAACCTCTCCTCACCATTTTACCTCTTCAGATATGCCTCTGTCCATAGGACATGAATCATTCTCTCTCTCTCTCTCTCTCTCTCTCTCTCTCTCTCTCTCTCTCTCTCTCTCTCTCTCTCTTTCTCTCTCTCTCTCTCTCTCTCCTCCCATGCCGTATCATACATTTGTTCACCAAAATAGTACCTGTCTGTGCAGTGCCACATGTGGGGTCTCCTTGTTTCACTTAGTCCATCATGGTGCTGGGCAGGACCCTGCTTCCTCCTCAGAGCACAGGAAAGTCTGCCCCAGCTTGCATGTGGATTTTGTTGTCCCTCTCAGTCCATCATGGCCCGCTGGGCAGGACTATGCTTCCTCTTCAGAGCCTGGGGCTGTTCACCTGGGGCCTGTGTGTGCAACCACAGCAACTCTTATAAAGGAGAACATTTAATGAGGTGGCTTACAGTTTCAGAGTTTTAGTCCATTTTCATCTTGGTGGGACATGGTGGCAAGCAAGCAGACATGGGGCTGGAGAAGGATCTGAGAGTTTTACATCTTGATATTCAGGCAATAGGAAGTGGATTGAGACAGTGGGTGTGGCTTGAGCATATATATGACCTCAAATCCCACCTCCACAGTGACACACTTCCTATTAGTGCCACTCTGTTTCAGGGCCATTTCCTTTCAAACCACCACATTCTACTCCCTGGCTCTCAAAGGATTATAGCCATATCAAAATGCAAAAATGCATTCACTCCAATTTCAAAAGTCCCCATAGTCTATCACAGGCTCAACAATGTTTAAAAGTTCAAAGTCTCTTCTGAGATTTATGCAATCTCTTAACTGTAATACCCCATAAAATTTAAGTAAAAAAGATCACATGCTTCAAACATATAATGGCACAAGGTGTACATTACTGTTACATAACATAGGGAAAGGACCACAGTGAGGAAATACCAGACCAAAGCAAGACTGAAACCCAGCTGAGCAAACTCCAAATCCTATAACTAACTCAATGTCTGATGTCAGGATACTCTTCAGATCTCCAACTCTTTCAGCTTTGTTGAATGCAACTTACTTCTTTCTCTTGGGCTGTTTCCACTTCCTGTTAGCAGCTTTCTTCAACAGGTATCCCATGGCTCTGGTATCGCCAACATCTTGGGGTCTCCAAGGCAATCCAGACTTCAACTCCATAGCTTCACACAACAGCCTCTCTAGGCCTCCATTCAGGGACAGGCTTGACACATGCCTAGCCTCAGCAGCTAGTTGTGAAGGCAAATTAATAGCTCCTGTCTTTCATCCTTAACTCTAGAACTATGTGGCCAAAGCTGCCAAGTTCTGCTACTTACTGGGGCTGGAACATGGCCCCTCACTCAATTACATCTTCACCAATTTTCCCTTTTTGATGGTTTCCTTCACTGCCTAAGTTTGGCTTTCCAGGAACTGCGTCTGTAGACCAGGCTGGCCTCAGTCTCAGAGATCTGCCCGGCTTCTGCCTTCCAAGTGCTGGGATTAAAGGTGTGTGCCACCTAGCCCAGCTCTAAGACTTTCTTTAATTCTTCTTCACAGGTCGCAAATTTAGCTGAGTGGGATCTTGTCCTTAGGTAACCACTCCCTTTATTCCATTTCTAATTATCTCCTTGAACACAGGACTTAGTTCCACTCCACTTAGTTCTTGGTGCTCCTTTTTTCCTCAAATTTTACATTTTCTTGCTTCTTTTCATTATAAATCTGTATAAGAGTGATCAGTAATAACCACATAACAGAGCCTACACTAGGCTGTTTTGAGATTTCTGCTACCAATGAAATTAATCCAAAACTCTTCACTTTAGTCTCATGCAGACTCTTTGGATAAGGGCCAAAAGCAGCTGTATTCTTCACCAAAGTATCACAAGAATGATCTCTAGGCAACATACTGAAATTCTATTCCTCTGAAACATTTGAGCCAGTACCCCACAGTTCAAATCACCCTTACCACCACTGTATTCCATGATCCTACTAGTTTGGTCTATTAAGTAGCACTTAAAGCACTGAAGTGCCTTTCTAATCCCCAGTTCCAAGGTCCATATTCCTTAAGCAAAGGTATGGTTAGGCTTATCATACAATATCCCAGTCCCTGGTACCAACTTCTGTTTTAGTTAGGGTTTCTTTTTTTGTTTGTTTTGTTTTGTTGTTTGTTTTTCGAGACAGGGTTTCTCTGTGTAGCTTTGTGCCTTTCCTGGAACTCACTTTGGAGACCAGGCTGGCCTCGAACTCACAGAGATCCACCTGCCTCTGCCTCCCGAGTGCTGGGATTAAAGGCGTGTGCCACCACCGCCCAGCTTAGTTAGGGTTTCTGTTGCTATGAAAAGACACCATGATCATGGCAACTCTTCTAAACTAAAACAGTTAATGGGGTGGCTTACAGTTTCAGAGGTTCAGTCCATTATCATCATGATGTGACATGGTAGCATGCAGGCAGACACAGAAAGAGCTGAGAGTTTTATATCTTGATATCCAGGCAACAGGAAGTGGACGGAGACACTGGGTGTAGCTTGAGCATATATGAGATCTCAAAGCCTGCCTCCATAGTAACAAACTTCCTCCAACAAGACCACAGCTACTCCACCAGGGCCATACCTCCTAATAGTTCTATTAGGAGCTATTTTCTTTCAAATCATCACAGTGGCCATGGAAATTAAATGAGGATTGGTACTGTGAGAATTCAGGTGGAGTCA
Source organism: Peromyscus aztecus (assembly GCA_902168405.1). NCBI lineage: Eukaryota > Metazoa > Chordata > Mammalia > Rodentia > Cricetidae > Peromyscus > Peromyscus aztecus. The sequence continues at coordinate 36,782 of CABHPQ010074316.1, forward strand.
CTGGTGAAGGTACAGCCTCAGTAGCAGCTGAAAACCCAGTATTGAAGAGGTCATACAAAGAAGTTGAGGCTCAGCACTACAAAGAGAGCCTATGAGAGGAGAGGCCATTGGTGAAAGTGCAGGCAAGTTGCAGCAAGGGATCCCAGCAATTTGGAGATACAGGTACTATAGAATGACCACGCAGGAAAGCAGCAATAGTGGAGTGGAGCCAGCTAGACCCTAGAAGACTAGCTGGGTGTGCTGTAGAAGATTGAGCCAGAGAAGTGACCCAAGCTCTTTGGAGATTGGTGTCCTTGGGTGTCCTTGGGAGATCCAAGCCGAGAAAATGGTGATTGAATCCGAGATAGCTGGACATTGAATTATTTGTACTCATGGAGTCTGGTTTTATGAGGAAGACCAGCTTCCTCTTTTTCCCCCAGGGTATTCTTGAGGAGGGAGAAGTGAGAAATATATAGATAGACGTATAGAGGAGAGAGACAATTAGAAACACAGGATAACTTGGGAGGGCCTGGGTCAAAACTCACCAGCCCCTTCTGTCTCTACTAAAGGGCTTTTAAAGGGCTGCCAAGGGGTGGAGGAAAAGACCTCCCCTCAACACAGTCAAGCGCAGACCATCCCAGACACCTGGTGATCATGCACATGGCCAAGCTATCCCCTAATGCAGCCCTGCTGTGTAAAGCAAGATCATATCTCACTAGGAAGCTTTTGTGAGCTCCCCCAGTTTTACTTGGTTCAGATAGTTTTCCATCTTGAAGAGGGCATTTAACTTTGATTTTTATAGGAGCCCACAGCTGCAAGTCTTTTTTTTATTAAGAAATTTTTTTAATTTATTTTACATACCAATCAATCACAGACCACCCTCTTCCCTCCTCCCACCCCTCAAACCTTTCCCCACCCACCCACCTCCCATTCTGTCCTACAAGAAGGTAAGGCCTCCCATGGGGAGTCAGCAGAGCCTGGTACATTCAGTTGGGGCAGGTCCAAGCCCCTCCCCCTGCATCAAGGCTGTGCAAGGTGTCCCACCTTAGGTAGTGGGCTCCAAAAAGCCAGCTCATGCACCAGGGATGGATCTGATTCTACTGCCAGGGGGGCCCTTAAGCAGATCAAACTACACAACTGTCTCGCTTATGCAGAGGGTCTAGTCCAGTCCCATGGAGGCTCCACAGCTGTTGGTCTAAAGTTCATAAGTGCCCACTAGTTTGGTTTGGTTGTCTCTGTAGGTTTCCCCATCATGATCTTGATGCCCCTTGCTCATAGAATCCCTCATTCCTCTCTTTTATTGGACTCCTGGAGCTCAGCCTGGTGTTTGGCTGTGTATCTCTGCATCTGCTCCCATCAGTTACTGGAGAAAGGCTCTATGATTACAGTTAGGGTATTCACCAATCTGATTACTGACTTTTTAAAAGAAATTTTGGAGATTGGTTGTTTTGAGCAGATTGAAGTGTTTTTTGTTTTTTTCCCCCCAAGACAGGGTTTCTCTGTGTAGTTTTGGTGCCTGACCTGGATCTCCCTTTGTAGACCAGGCTGGCCTCACTCACAGAGATCCACCTGGCCCTGCCTCCCGAAAGCTGGGATTAAAGGCATGTGCCACCACTGCCTGTCCGAGACTGAAGTTTTAATGTGTTTGAATCTATAAAGACTGTGGGTTTTTTTAAGTTATGTGTTTTTTTTTTTTGAGAGGGGGTTCATTGTGCCTGAGGATAAAGGGTCTTAAGGTTTCATTCAGAATGAAGATTTTAGTGGTGACAATAAGATTTCAAAGCAATGATGGTTTTATAGATGGAAAACATTTATCCCAGAATGATAAATTTTATTTAGTAGAATCATAAGACTTTTAAGTCACAGAGTTCGTTCTAAATGTGAGATCTTGGGGATGAATAAGAAAGAAAATGTTATAGCTTAAAAGTGATGTGTTTGTGCCTCAAATTGACAAGGGGTCAGTTGTGCTGGCTAGTCTTAGGTCAACGTGGAACATAAACTAGACTCATCTGAAAGAAGGAACAAAATTCCTCCATAAGATCCAGCTATTGGGCATTTTCTTTCTCTCTCTCCTCCCCCCCCCCCCCCCCCCGGTTTTTTGGGGCAAGTTTCTTTGTGTAGCTTCAGCTGTCCTAGAACTAGCTCTGTAGACCAGGCTGGCCTCAAACTCAGACCTCTGTCTCCCACATGCTGAGATTAAAGGCGTGTAATATACCACCACTGCCAGATGAGGCATTTTCTTAAATGGTGATTGATGGGGGAGGGCTGGAACCACCATTGTGGGTGGTTCCATCCCTGGGCTGGTGGTCCTGGGTTCTATAAGAAAGCAAGCTGAGCAAGCCATGGGAAGCAAGCCAGTAAGCAACTCCCTTTCATGACTTTTGCATCAGCTCCTGCCTCCCAGTTCCTGCTCTGCTTGAGTTTTGGTCCTGGCTTCCTCCAATGATAGACTATGATCTGGAAGTGTAAGCCAATTAAACCCTTTCTCCAAAATTGTCTTTTGGTCATGGCATTTCATCACAGTAGCAATAGAAACCCTACCTAAGACAGTTTACATTCAAAATTCACTGTTTAGCAATATAAACTTAGTTGTTGATAGCTGTAAATATCAAACTAGATATAGAACATTATATGTTATTCCTTTTTTAACTGCCTCCACAGAATCCTTAATCATCCTATATTTATTCCTTCTCCATTATACTGGCCAGGCTCTAGCAACCACTACTCCCTTCCAATCCTTCCCACCTCTCCTACTCCAGACTTGGATGCCTGTAGTGCTTTGTGTAGCATTGAGGACTTGGAGGCTTTTTCCTGTGCAGTTTGGTATGTTCAACGGTGTCATCCTTGTTCAGTTCATGTTTTGGCTGTCATGTTGGTGAGATTTTGTGGGTGTTGCTTTTGATATTACTAAGATACACAATCCCACAAGACATTCTCTGATTCTCTGACTTTTTACAATCTTTCTGTTGCCTCTTCTAAATTATTCCCTGAGCTTTAGGTGTGGGAGTGTTTTATAGATATGTCCATTGGGACTGGGCTCCTCAACTCTGAATATTGGTTGGTTGTGGTTTTCTGTAGTGGTCTCAGTCTGTTGCACAGAGGAGTTACCTTGATGAAGAATGAGGACTACACTTATCTGTGGGAATAAGGACAGAATTTTATATATTGTTGTTAAGAATCATGCTAATTCATTTAATTGGTGGTTTTACATTCTTCCCCAATAACTATAACTTCACTAGCACTGAGTAAACCAATTTTCCAGTACCAGGCATGGTATCCCTCTTGTTGACTGGGGCATAAGTCCAATTAAATAGTAGTTGGTTAACACCAAGCTATGTGTGCCACTACTGCACCTTTATACTTTTCATGTTATGCTGGTCATTGATATGATTCATAGACAAGACTCTGTAGGGAAGGGAGGAAAGTAAATACAGGAGAAGGACAGAGGTGGGTAAAATAACAATAAGGATATTTGAAAAAAACAGAAGGCATCATACTATTAAGTATTTGCCTAAAAAAACCTATAATTGACATAATTCTGTATATAAATATAAACATATAGTTTTAATGAACTTTTCTCTTCTGGACTGACTGGTGCTCCCTGCAAGAGCCAACAATGACCTAACAAAAACACCAATATCAGACATGAGAAGACTTCTTTTTTGTTATTGTTCAGGGCTGTCCAAGACACTCCCAAAACAAACAGCCTATTGCTGTTGCCCTTGATTATCCTCCAGAGGTGGAAGGTAAGTCCTATTGCTGAGGACTCTATGCACTTTAGAAACAAGTCCCAGAGACACCTGAGCTGGATTTGGTAAGAATGCCCTCTCCCTGAGAATTAGCTTTCATGTTACAAGGTGTCATGCAATCTTCCAAAGGAGGTAGGCAACCATAGGCCTACCCAAAATTCTGTTCACTTAATGATTATACTATTCCCGTTGATACCTTTGAATATTTGTCAGCTCTTTTTCTCTTAGAAATTAAAGTGTATCCCTTTTCATTTTGACTCTTCTCTTTTACAAGGTCCCTAACAGGCACCTTCTCATTTACTCTCCTTGGGATTCTGTTTTGTCTGATTATTTGTTGTCCACTATTATTCTTAATTATTTCCTCTTTTCTCCTCATAATTATTTATAAGTGAGGTCAGAATTCATTATGCTTATATATTTAATTGAGATTATAAAATAATATAATCCTTTATAATCAACTGTATTTCCCATTGTGGTTGTTTTGTAGTAGGCAGGCACTGTGTTATCAGTGGTTCAGGGTTTTCTCATGAAAATAAAACTTTGTTTTTATTCATTATTGCATCAGACACAAAGTATAGTCCATTTTTATCAACTCAGCTAAAACCACTCTAAAATGCTGTTCAAGATTATATATATATATATATATATATATAT
>CABHPQ010074319.1:3640-41096 GCA_902168405.1 Peromyscus aztecus
AGAAAGGAAGGAAGGAAGGAAGGAAGGAAGGAAGGAAGGAAGGAAGGGACAGCTAAAATAATCTAAGAAATCATCAAGTGATCCTCCTGTGTCAGGTCTCTACAAGCTGCACTTAGCTGTCATGATTCATTTTCCAAATTTCTTTTAGGGAGACACCAAAATCCACACAGCTTTGAGACATATTTAAATTAAAATATTGTATTACTGTCAGTAACTAATTTCTGTTCATTATTTTGTTCCTATCAACATAAGTTCATGTCATCAACATTAAATTGCAAATTTATGTCTTAAAAAAAGAAAGAAATGAAGGAAGGAAAAATAAGGTCTGGCTTACAACTAATAAAGAGAAAACATTGTAGGGATTGAATTTAAATCTGTCAGGTTTCCCAGAAATGTACCCTACATCTCCACTGTTTTTTTTTAACCTAACAAAGGAGATGAGAGTGGAGAAACAATTAGTGACCAAGATGATTCCTGCAAGTAATCCTCTGATCTCTATATGCATATGATGTTATGAGCCATCTTTCCCCTCAATGAACAAACAAACAAACAATAAATAAATAAATAAATAAATAAATAGTCAAAAGAATGAATGAATAAACAAACAAACAAATAAATATAGGGAACAAAGCAATGGAAAAGAAAGGCTAACAAATAAAATGAAAAAAGTAAGCCTAGACACACAGTTTCTATTCTGATACATAATGACATTGAAAATCATTATATATCTCTATGACACAGTTATGCTGTTCCCAAGAATGTGGTGCAACATTCCTATAATTCCAGCACATGGAAGAAAGAGGCAGAAGGTGTTCAATTGGTGGTCATACTTGGCTATGTAGAGAGTTCGAGGACAACTGAGCTGCATTGTGAGCAATAAAAGTGAAGCACAAGAAAAGTAGCTCAATAGTAGAGGGCTTGTCTAGTATTTTCCATATCCTGAGTTTGAGTCATCAGAATTTAAAAAAAAAGAAAGACAAAATATTCAAGCATTTAGACCAGAAATAAATAAAAGCCACTTATGTCATAACAATTTGTATTAAGTGTCTGAAGGCTGGGTCCTTAGCCAGTAGAAAAACACAAATACAAAAATAAAATTGAAAATTCAAAGTATGTAGGCTAGAAATGTTACTCAGATGATATAGTGCTTTCCTATCATGCACAAAGCCTTGGGCTCATGCCCCAGCATTCAACAAAATGGGTTCAATGAAGTGGGACCAGGGCACTCAGAAGTACTAGATATTCTGTTATATTTGGGTTTGAGGCCAGCCTATAAATATATGTGATTTCACCCCAGTTTAACCACGAAAAAAGTTACTGCATAGTTATGACACAAGACCCAAATGATTCAAGTTGAATCTGACATAAAGTCCTCTTTCTTGTGGTCTAAATGCCATGGCTTCAGAAAATACTATGCAAGCTGCCAAGGGAAGAAAGTAATCAAGGAGTACTACCAATCTCCAAAACCTGTGAACCGCAAAAATTACAAGCATTAAGATATGCATAAAGATGCAATAATAGGCATTTACATGTTGATAGTAATCAACAGTTTTCTAATTTGACTTAAGGGTCACACAACAGGAAAGAAATAATGTCTACAACTGGAAACCTAGTCAACTTGCCCAGGAAAAGTGAGGCTGTGGACCTTAGAAAAGAATATACAACCTCCATTTAGCTAGACCAGCACAATCCATTATGACCCTGCCAGCCGCCGCCATGACAAGCAGCATGTGAAGATGACAGTAAGCCATAAGCCATGTGGCAAGGTATAGATTTATGGAAATGGATTAATTTAAGATATAAGGACAGTTAGCAAGAAGCCTGCCATTTATAAGCAATATAATTCTCTGTGTTTACTTGGTTGGGTCTGAGCGGCTGTGGGACTGGCAGGTGAGAGAGATTTATCCTGACTGTGGGCCAGGCAGGAAAACTCTATCAACAGAGGAGCATTGGCTCAAAATGATTTATATGTTCATGCAATCCAGAACAGAGCAGGAAACTGCAGAAATCATTTCAAGACCTATTGATTAGGGCTCTACCACTTGAATAGTGTAACTGTGCAATCAATTGATCCATGGGATTTGCCAGGTGTGAGATTGTTGTAAAAGCCAGTTTTCTTAGTTCTCTTGAATATTCCATGTATCTCAGAACATAATGTTCTATACTTCCTAAGACAAATAACATTACTTTCTTTACTTTGATATCTACTACCTAAACAAGCCTCCTTTCTTTATAATTAACTATGCTGCTTATTGTTTTTTCTAATCTTGAAACAAACCAGAATCATCTGGGAAGAGGGAATCTCAACCAAGCAATTGCCTCTATCAGATTTGTCTGTGGGCAGGTCTTTTGGACATTTTATTGAATAATGATCGATGTCACAGGATCCAGCTCACTAAGAGCAGTGACACTACTGAATAGGTGGTCCTGGCTTGTAAGAAAGGTAGCTGAGAAAAGCAAGGGGAGTGAGCCAGTAAGCAGTGATCATCCATGGTCTCTGCTACAGGTCGTGCCTCCAGGTTGTGCTAGAGTTCCTGTCCCAACTTTCCCCAGTGATGGACTGCGATGTGGAAGCCTAGGACAAATAAACCCCTTCCTCCTCAGACTTTTTTTTAGGCCATGATCTTTATGGTCTTCCATCATTGCAGTTGAAAGAAAATGTGAACATTTTACCCTGTTGGCATCATTGTATTATTACAAACAGAAAGTAGATTAATATAGCCCTAAACTATATTTTAGTATCATTCCATCTCTCCCCTCCATATAGTATATAGTTCAGTTAGCATTTTCTGCTACCAAGATCCATTTGTCTCCTCTCATGCTCTTCCCTATAACAAGGACCCTTGTCCTTTTATCATAGTGATTTTCAAAGGAATATGGACTGGAATCTAAAGAGATGAATCTCTGAATAGAATTATTAGTGAAACAAATATCACTTTTATCCTAATTCGTCACAACCAAAACACAGCTTATCTGTGACTTCGTAACATTTTAGTCATAAAGTACAATGTTATAAACCAGTGCTTTTCAGCTGTGAATTTTCTAGAGAATTTTATATTCCATCAGAATACAATGCTATGGACATCAGTGTTTGGAACTTTTCTGGAGGAGACATAAAGAAGTCTACCCATCTCATATAGGGGATTTATGATGAACCAAAGAAAAAATTCCATCAAAGTCCAACTTAATTAACTAATTAATTTACTAGAGTTACTTATAGGAGTATGGGTGAAGGGTTGCTTACAGGAGCATGTGTGACACAAGGGCAGTGGCATCACCAAATATCCCCCCTCACACCTGTTATGGGTGACAACACATAAAATCTGTACTCCCGGGGCCCACAGTATGATTGGCTGACAGCTTGACAAATTGGGCAGTCTCTTCCAGGTAGCTCTGCTGAGGAGAAAGTCTCCTTTCCTCGAAATTCTTTACTGCTCCTGTAATCTTGTATTATTGTGAGTCAGGTTAGTTTCAGGAATTCCCTCAAACTTTTGAGTCATTTATTTCTTTAGGCCCATAAGTCTCCTCTCTCCCACTATGGATGTTTTATATTACAGGAAATTGCTGCAAATCATCTGCGTATGGATCAGCATCTGACTTCTAATAAAAAAAATCTGATAGCTTCTTAGTTTCATTATTATTATTATTATTATTATTATTATTATTATTATTATTATTATTTTGGTTTTTCAAGACATGGTTTATCTGGGTAGCTTTGGCGCCTTTCCTGGAACTCACTCTGTAGCCCAGGCTGACTTCGGACTCACAGAGATCTGCCTGCCTCTGCCTCCTGAGTGCTGGGATTAAAGGCGTGCGCCACCACTGCCTGGCTGAGTTTCATTTTTAAAGTGACAAAAATTGATTTCAAGTTAATTTCAATTGAATATATCTCAAAGAAAATGTCATTCATAATCTGTTCTCTTATTGAATATCTTTACTTTTCATTTAGTTTCAAATAGTTAAAAGCATCTATTTTAAATATAAACAGAGGTGTATTTAATATGAAATTATGTACTTATCAACAAAAGCAAAGTAAATAAAACAGATTATATCAATAAATCTCGCTCTATATTTCTCAAGATAAATCCCTAATTTCTTTACATATATATATATATATATATATATATATATATATATATATATATATATCTCAGTAAGTAACACACTCACACAAATATTGCTTCATTAATCAGGATTTTTTTTAAAGATTTATTTATTATGTATACAGAAGAGGGTACCAGATCTTATTACAGATGGTTGTGAGCCACCATGTGGGTGCTGGGAATTGAACTCAGGACCTCTGGAAGAGCAGTCGGTGCTCTTAACCTCTGAGCCTTCTCTCCAGTCCTAATCAGGATTTTATATGCATGAAACTGTTTGGTACCATTCAAAAGTATAAAAAAATTAACCTGTGTTTTGCATAGTATTAGACTTAATTATTTTTAAATGCTGACTAATAATTATAAATATACATTATATTGTCTTTATTTATACATTAATCAATAGACATTTTGTAAAGTGAACTAAGGCAATAGGAAAGACATGAATATTCCATGATTACAATTATTTAACACATATAGAATATTAAAAATTTGAAGAATTGGATGACCCCTAGGAACTGAGGGCAGAATAAAGGGAAAGTTGTAAACAAGACATAAAATTTCAGTTATGCAAAATTAATACTTTTAATATATAATATTATACTTAGGTTAACATTACTGTGGTTTATTATTAAAATAAAGTTTTAGTTAAGAAATTAAATCTCATATGAAGAATTATTATAAAAATTACTTCCACAACCGAAACTAGTAAAACACTCTGCACATCAAAGGTATTATCATAAAGGCACAATGTAGTATTAAGAGTCTGGCTAATTGTATAGCATATGTTATCTCATTTCAAGTGTTTAACAAAACTATTTACAGTAAATTTATGGTAATTTTACTCAAGAAAAATAATGACATAATAGCAGAATAAATAAAATGATTTATTTATTTGCAGGAACATATATATTACAAACAGAGGCCAGAGAGTTTGTTGGATCCATTGGAACTGATTTATAATTGTCTATGTGATACCATGTGTTTGCTGGGAACAAAACTCAGTCCTGTACAGGAACAGCAATTTCTCTTAACTACAGAGCCAACACTCCAACCCCTTTTTAATTTTTTTAAAATGCAGACAATAATTTATCTGGAAACTACTAGTAGACCTGAAATATTTGTAGTAACTACTATTGTCAAAATAACAGAATATTACAGCTGGTTAGAGAAAATCAAATTATAAATGGAACACCTCCTGATCCATGATGCTCTGAGAAAAAACAGCTGTATTATTTTAAATACAATAGTAATATTTTTAGAGAAATCAATGTCTGCAGAATGAAACTACTTATCTGACTTAAAGTTAAAAATTAGGATAACCATGCTTAAGTGTAGACAGGTAAAAGTGCACCTATTTTTCTTATTTCAATAAGAAAATATAGATCAGTGTTGCCACCTAAAATAAAAAAAAAAAACAATCACAGAAATCTCAGAATATGCAGATTGGTTGCTTGCATTATAAGAATATTTGAGATATTAATGTGTCACAGAAAATGTTCAGTCACTGTGAAACCACTTGTAAGTGACTATATGTATTTGATGGAAAGTATTATTTAGATATTCTTAGATATTCTCACAAATATAAATATAAATATATGGGTATAAATATAACATGTCAGGAAGTTTAAATTGTTTGTTACTTAAGATATTAGTGAAGAAGGTGAGGGTTTCTGAGTATCTTACTGTATATTGATTTAAAAATATTAAAAAAACATTGATCACAAAACATCTGGTTAATTACTCACTCAGCTTTAGTTCTCTCATGTTTCACATTTTTGTGTAATAGTGACTGTGCATTTTTGTATTATTCACTTTATTGGGCAGATACCAAATTTTGAAGTTGATTGAGTTTTAGTACGCTGCTTAATTGTACACAACTAGTAAATAATGGAACCAAATGCCTTTAAGTTGTGGTTTTTGAAAACTTCATTTTCTAAATATTGAAATATAATTTTAATACCTTAAAATTTATCCTTTCAGAGTGTACTATTCTGCATATTTACATATATTCCCAAACTTATGAAATGCTATTTAATTCCAGAATATATTTATGAGAATCTGAATCATGTAAATTTCATTCCCTAGTTCTTCATTCTCTTAGCCACTGTTTACCACTAATTTAACTTCTATGTCTGTAAGTAATTTATCCAGACATTTATATAACTAGTTTTATAATTTATAGGATCATTCCTTTTGAGCTTCTCTCACTTAATGCAAGGTTTTCAAGATGTCTATACAGCATGAGTACTTTCTTCTTTTGAAATACTGAATAAAATTCCATTACACAGATATTCCATTTATTTATCCATTCATTACTTGATGGACATTAAAATTTTTCTGCTTCTGAATGTTGATTAATATTTATATGAGCATAAATGGACAAACTTTTGTATTGATTTATGTTTTCAGTTATCTTGCATATATATAGACATAGATTATCTGATATAGATATACACAATAATGCAATATATCTTATATATATTTGTTGTATATATATCTTGGTATATATTTGGTATATATATATATATATATATATATATATATATATATATATGCAATATTGTACTTAACCCTTTGAAGAACTTGAAAACTGTCACAATCCAAAGTAATTTTTAAGATAGATTAATATTTATGAAATTTGTTGTTATTTTTATAAAGAAATTTGGTAAGATTAATATTTATTTGCCAAAATATGTTGCTGTAGATACAGGAAACATTTCATAATAGGACAGTTCACAATCTTTCTTCCTTTAATGTGATGAAGCTTCTTCTAACCAGAGAAACAAAAAAAGACAGAGATCATCTAACTGGAGACATTTGTCAATTCTTTACATGGGAGTAATTTTAATACATCATCCTATAATTCACTAAGGGAACTCTTGCTATGATTGTTCAAGTTTTATTTCCTTATATATGAGAGTATAAATACACTTATTTTAGATTACCAACTGTATGGACGTCAAGTGAGGTTCACTATATGTGTGGCCCATTTTCATTGTTCGAGTACAGAGACATCTTAAGGCCCATTTATTCTTGTAGTACATATGTGTAACCCAGTGTTTTGGAGGGTAATGAAGGGTAATCATGAGTTAAGGATTTTGTCAGCTACACAGTGAAGTTGGGGACATCTAGGGGTATGTGTGGCACTGATTTAAAATAAAACAGATTTTTTAAATGACCCAAAAATCCAAAAGCATAACTAAACAAAAACACAAACAAAAATTCTAAGTAAATTGTACAAAATTCATGATAATCATTTTGTTCTTTTTGTATTTTTCTTTTCCTGCTCATGTTTTCCTTAAATGAACCTATTTAGCTGGTAGCAGGTGACTAATTAAAACATGAGCTAGTAGGACAATGTGAAAAAAAATTCACAATAAGACTAAAATTCAAAAAACACTATCATTTTTTTCTGTTTTTTTTTTTTTAATTTTTAGTTTATTGGGTGTGACGGCATGCACCATTTACCCCAGCAGAAACAGAAATATCACTGTGATTTCAGAGCCAGCCTGGTTACATTGTGAGGCCCAGGTAAGCTAGAGAATGTTGTCAGACCAAGTCTCAAAAACATAAAATAACATTTTGCATATTAAGTCTGTATGAGGGCAATGTTGATCCTCGATCCAACTTCTTAGTTGTCTTTAAAAGCACATGGCAATTTATCAATATAATTTGCATTACAAGAAATATTAAAACCCACAGTTGAATGAGATGTGGTAGAAAGTTTTCAAAAACATATTTTCCCAAAATGTAAGGGACTCATATTTTGATAATCTATCCTCCAGTTTTAGTGTCAAAAATTTAATGTAAGTATTCAAAAGAAACAGGACCCCACACATTATGGGCAAGTATATGTGTGATCTAAAAGACTAATAGTTTAGAGTTTTTTTATCAGCATTCTGCACATGGAAAGAGAACTTATCAATAAAACTATTTCATTAGATATTATTGTTGTGTAACATGGGCTACTTCTAAGTGTCATTCACTGCAGTGGTACAATAAGGTGTTTCTTAACATTGAAAAATAACAAACTGTTTACACTTCAGTGTGTCCACAAAGATGCTAAGACCTCAATCTGAGTCAATTTTAAAAATGATTTCATTTTTCTAGTAAATTTTACCCTTACTTTAAATGACTAAAAATATATGATGGAAATGGAACTCTAGTAGCTCAGAAAATAATACCAACTTTGCAGTGATACAGTTAAATCAAGAAAAAGCCTACAGATGAGAATTGTTTGCTAGGCACGTACTAGATAAATTATATATAATACATATATGTACCAAAAAAAGATCTAATAATCTATTCAATAAATAGGAATAGTTAACTAAAAGGAACAACTAGTTCTCAAATAATGAAGTACAAATGGCCAATAAACATATAAAAATACATTCAGTGTTAGTTTAGAATGCATTAAGGTTTAATGTTGGTCTGTCAAGTTAGCAGTATCAGATTCTTTTCTAAGGTCCATGACCTCACTAACCCCAAGTTTTTCACTACCAAGAATCATTTACCTACTGCTGAGTGGTCCTTAAGTCCAATTACACAGCTGTTGGTTGCTACCCCCAAGTAAGTGACACTGATTGCATCTTTATGTGTATCTTAACCATGCTGGTAACTATGGTTCATAGGTTTTATACCTGGGTAGGACTATTTAATTGCTTCCCTCTCTTGGCAGCTTGCATAGGATTTTTTTGAACCATGGAAGCTAGACTGCAGAAACGAGTGCTTCCGGTCAGATTCAGCTTGAATCAATTAGTCCTATACCCACAGATTTAGCTATCACCCCTCCTCAAAGAAGCTTCTCTTAACAGCAAATGGAGATCATCACAGAAAAGCAAACCTAGATAGAATGCAGAGGTCAACAGATTATGGGGAGCCCAGCCCCAACAAGTACATGCACATCAGAATTCTTGCATTTATAGCACATGGATTATCACAGAAAAGGGGGGAGAAAAATATTAATAGCAAGAATACTAGGAAGTCTGCTGTGAAACAGCTTTGTAACAGGGTCCTGTGCTGTTGTTCCCTTTGGGGGAGGGGGTCAAGTAGGTGCAGAGTCAACAATACAGAATCTGGGAGAATTTTCAAACAATAAGCTCAGTTTATTCAGAAAGAGCCAACCCTTACATATACTTCACTCCACCCTGGGGGAATGTCTGATGAATATACATCTGCTAGCATGACATGGCTTCCTCTTATTGGTCCAGGTCTTCTCCAGATCATGTTTCAGCTGCTGTTGCTAAGGTCCTTAGGCAGACGCAGGTTGGTTCTCACAAAGTATCTTTTTTTTACTTATTCGGGCCAGCTGGCCCTCAAGCCTATTAGAGATGAGTCATCCCACACAGCTTCTCTTAGAAATGACTGCATAAAGAATACTGTAAAAATAGTAATAACAATGGACATGTTGACAAGGAAGGATGGAATTTTTGTTGGGTCTCAACCATAGACAAAGGAGTACTAGCAACTACTGACTGCTAGGTGAAGGAAAAACAGTGTGTCTCAGTATAATCCCTCTCATTAGTTATGTCACACAGACTGGCCAGCTTTAAAAAAATTAATACAACAAAGACAAAAATGACTGAGTGCTGTGGGAATGTTCTGTATGGCAAATGTGTTGCTAATAAAACACTGATTGGCAGTGGCTAGGCAGGAAGTGTAGGCGGGACTAACAGAGAGAATAAAAAGAACAGGAAGGCAGAGGGAGTCTCTGCCAGCCGCCACCAGGACAAGCAGCTTATAAAGATGCCGGTAAGCCACGAGCCATGTGGCAAGGTATAGATTTATAGAAATGGATTGATATAAGATATAAGGGCAGTTAGCAAGAAGCCTGCCATGGCCATACAGTTTGTAAGCAATGTAAGTCTCTGTGTTTACTTGGTTGGGTCTGAGCGGCTGTGGGACTGGCAGGTGAAAGAGATTTATCCTGACTGTGGGCCAGGCAGGAAAACTCTAGCTACAACTGAGCAATATATATATATATATATATATATATATATATATATATATATATATAATATGTGTTGATCCTCATGGTTGATAAATAAAGCTGTTTGGTCAATGGTGAGGCAGAATAAGGTTAGGTGGGACATTCCAACTAGAGAGAAAGGAAAGAAAAAGAGAGAGCAGAGGAGACTCTGCTAGCCGCCACCAGAAGAAGCAAGATGTAAAGCAACCAGTAATCCATAAAATATAGATTTATAAAAATGGGTTAATTTAAGATGTAAGATCTGGCTAGAGAGAAGCCTGAGCCATTAGGTCATACAGTTTGTGATTAATATAGGCCTCTGTGTGATCATTTGGGTCTGAGTGGCTGCAGGACCATGGGGTGCAAGAGTCAGGAGGGACTAGGAAAACTTACAGCTATAGGGGAGTGATGTTATTCTATCTGCATTAAAAAATATTTTTAATGGAAGAAAATAAAATTGTGACACCATTTTACTGCACTAAGAGTTTCTGCTGACAAGAAAATAAGTGGCAATAAAAGATGGTGTGAATGATGAATATGAGAAAATGTAAACCTCTTATGCTTCTGTTCAGAATATTAAATGCTTTAGCCACTATGAAAGTCAGAATGAAAACACTTCAAAGAGTTACAGATAACAACTAAAGCTATTATATGCCCAAAATATACTCCTCATAGGTATTTACCCAAAGTACATCAAGTACCATGTCACAGATGTATCTGAACATTAATGCTTAATGCAGAACTATTCACAATAGTCATGTAATGGCATCATCCTAGTTATTCATCAACAGGTTAGCTGAAAAAGAAAATATGCTGTATGTACAAATGAAATTTTAGGCAAGTGTGAAAAAATAAATTTCTGTCATTCTTAAAAGAACTTATTCAATAGAATATCACAATATTAAAAGAAATAACTAGACTAAAAATAACTCTTTTTTTGGTTGTTGGAGTTAGGTTTTCTCTGTGTAGCCTTGGCTGTCATGGAATTCACTCTGTAGAGCAGACTGGCCTCAAACTCACAGAGATCCTCCTGCCTCTGCCTCCCAAGAACTCGAATTAAAGACACAAAAATAACTCATACATTTTCTCATGTTCATAGATTTTAGATTTTCTACACAAATAAAATATAAATATATGTTTTTATATATGTAAAATACACATGACAAGAAATTAAAAGTGAGTGGAAAAGATGAAAAAAGTCATGAGTATAGAGGTGTGAATTCTCCCAAAATGAATAGTCTACTTTAGTGAAATTACTTTATGAAATTCATCCTATGTATGATGCATATACACCAGTAAAATAATTATAGACAGATAAGCAAGGTGATGATTATGATTAATAGATGTGGTTAGGCTTAATAACTTGATTAGTTTCTCTACTGTTCATATAAGTATTAAAACATCAATTTGTATGACTTAAATGCACACAATCAAGATTTTTTATTATGAATATTACTAATGAAAAAGTGCTCTGGGATGTTCTGTATGCCAAATGTGTTGCTAATAAAACACTGATTGGCCAGTGGCTAGGCAGGAAGTATAGGGGGGACTAAAAGAGAAAATTAAAAAGAACAGGAAGGCAGAGGGAGTCTCTGCCAGCCACCGCCAGGACAAGCAGCATGTAAAGATGCCGGTAAGCCACGAGCCATGTGACAAGGTATAGATTTATAGAAATGGATTGATATAAGATATAAGGACAGTTAGCAAGAAGCCTGCCACAGCCATACAGTTTGTAAACAATATAAGTCTCTGTGTTTACTTGGTTGGGTCTGAGCGGCTGTGGGACTGGCAGGTGAGAGAGATTAGTCCTGACTGTGGACCAGGCAAAAAAACTCTATCAACAAAAAAGAAAAGAAAAAAATCAATAGGATTATAATATAAACTTCATTGAGCACACAAACATATGGAACTTCAGCACATATAACAGTGTCTGACACATGGTCAGCACTTAAATATGCATTGAGATTGTAACATTATGAAAATTTAAATAATAAATTTATTAACAATGATATATATATAAGTATTTCTAGGATGAATCATTAAAAATTAGAGTGATTGGAATGCAATACAGTATTTGAGCTGGATTTGGTGATAATATCTGTGATTACTGGATTTGGGAATGTTTTAGTTATGAGATATTGTGAGTTCAAGATGAGCCTGCCGCTATATAACATAGCCTGGTTTATAGAAAACGAAATTTTTAACCCAACATCAAAGAGAACAATCCATAAGTTACATAGGGGATAATTATGAATTAAGGTAAAGTAAGGTAGACTTATGCTAAAGTTGTTTTTCACATGGACTAAACAGCATTATTACCAATATTTAAATATAAAAACAAAATTAGTAGACTATGGTTCAGTTATAATGATATAGTAATGAGAGTGAGAAACAGTTTTATAAAAGTCAGTACTGTTACAAGATTAGTTTTATACTGTACTGTGAGAGCAGATGCCTTGGATCTGTGTGGGCTCCATATATTTTCAGTGTGCTTTAAAGATTTGTCTATTTCTCCACATTTTGCTTCCCATTTCTGAAACAAACAGCCTAAAATTATCATGTATTGCTGATTTGCTACATAATTCCAAATTAATTCAGTTAGAAAATTTCTTTTAAGAAGAAATACCACATTTTGAAAATAAGAATTTTCATTTGTATGAATAAATATTAATAGTCCTTTCATTTGCAGAAAAAAATTCAGTCTGTAGAAAAGGTGTATACCTAGTATAGGTCTTCCACATCCATTATTCTTTTTCCTATTGTTAAAGTTTTAACATTGAGTTGTACATTTGTCAAAAGTTGAAAGTTGTCATTGGTATGTTAATGTGAACTAAATGAAATAATATTTTAATAAGTGTGCTCAATTTTTTTCATAAACACCCAAAACACTTATATGAAGATTACATCTTAAAATTCAAATAACCCCAAAGTAGTTAATGATTTAAAAATTTATTGCTTGACTTCCAATGAAAATTCTTTAAAAGAAATCAAATGTAACTGTTTATTCTTGTAATACAAAAATCATAAGACAGGGAAATTATGAAGTTTTAAATTACATGAAATATTAATTTTGCCTTCTTTAAATTTTATACAGTTGGAAACATTTTCAAATTTTAATTGAGCAATTTTTTTGTTTTTTCTTTGTAAATTTGGAAAAATGAAATGAAGATACCGATTTTGTTACTACCTACATTTCTGTGTCTACTTTAATTGAAAATGAATTCTTCTCTCATATATTACATCCCAACCACAGTTTTCCCTCCCTCTACTGCTCTCAGCTCCTCAACCTCCCCTCTCCTCCATATCCACTCCTCCTTCATTTCCCTGCAGAAAAGATTAGATCTCCAAGAGACTACAGCTAGGCAGGACAAAGCAAGATACAGTTATATACAGCAAAAGTGCTCATATTGTGGCTGAATAAGCAACTCAGTAGGAACAATACGGTTCCCGGAACAGGCAAAAGAGTCAGACACCCCAACTCACAATATTAGGAGTTCTGTTGTGTAGTATTTTGATTGCATTTTGACAATACATATGCTAGCTACTAGCTTACCAAAATTAACCATAGAGGTTTTGGAGGACCAAAGTTTTGAAGGACCAAAGACCGATAGAGAAACAGGAAGTAGTAGAGTGGGACTTAAAGAGGGTCTCAACCCCTGGCTTTGCAGTCACTGGAGCCACCGCCACCAACTGGCATTTCTTTCCTCACTCCAAGCCCTCTGAGAGAGTCTGGAATTTTTGAGTTGCAGCCTCTTTACAACAGATTCCAGCAGCTGCTGGTTCCAGGCCCCAAACTCAACAATTGCCTGTGCTCCAATTGTCATCTGAGTTAGCCATCCACTGATGGCCCACTCTGCCGTTAGGTGGCCATTGTGCCCTCACTTCCTGCCACATATGCTTCTTCCACACACATGTTCCAGTGTCTGCTTTTCAGGTGGCTGGCTTCCTCTCCCTGTTGCTTGTAGGCTTCCCTGGCACCCCTTCCTCAGGCCTCTGCCACACCAGGTCAGTCACCTCAACACCTGTTGGGGCTTCTATTTTTGACGTGACCACCACACACTCTCATCTCCCAGCTACGTGAAAGCAGCAAAAAAATGTCCTTAGCCAGGCTGTGCACTGCCTATGTTCTCTGTCAAGCCATGCTACAGAGTCACAGCCAGCCTTAGACTTCACTGTCATCATCAGAAGATCTGATGAGACACCTGGGAATTCTTGCGGGGATTAGATTTTTTTAAAAAAGCTTTTCCCTGTTACAAATGGGACATATTATAATACATCAGGTTAGGTCTCTATATAGTTCTACAATGGATGGTTTGAAAGTGGAACAATTAAATGAAGAGATAATCATCTTAGCTTCGATTGACATAATATCAATTATAATCACTATCATTTTGGTAATTCTTGTTTTATCCCTAAAAAAGATGTTTGATATTAGTGTCAAGTATGAAAAAATGACTGATAAGATATAATCTTTAGAAAAAAATACTAAAGAAATTAAGCAAAATATTCAGACATGGACAGAGGAGTTTAGAGCAGAAGCTACTGCATCATTGCATTATGATACTGAAGAGGATCTTCCCAAAGTTATCAGAAAACCAAACTTAATTTATCCAGTTACCATTCAAGAATGACCACCAGGTGATAGACAACTTCAAGGCTATTCAGTAGTTAACTAGGTTCCTATAGAAATGTTTGATTTGGAGAGATTTAAGGCAGAGATAGTTTAATATGGTACTCACTTACTTTTTGTGAAACAGATGTTAAATTCATGGGCCACTCAGAAGAGAATTATTCCACAGATTGGAAAAATTCAGTTATAGCAGCATTGGATCAACATGGGAAAGGCAAGGTAAACCTTTGTCATTGGGAAATGTCTTAGGAGGCCTCTTGCAGGCCCCCATGTCAAATTTGGTTCAATCATTGCCTGTCACCATTGGGTAAACTCCTCCACAATGCAATTAAGAGACTTAATGCCTGCTGTGAAAAAACGTACTGTCCTGGATGACAGAACAGCTTTAGAAGATAAGACAAAAATTTCAGGACAAACCATAAATCGAATATTTTGACAAACTTCTATGAATGATCAAAGTTAAAAATATAAATTATTGGCATTGAAATTGAGGGTTTGGTAGACATAGTGGCAGATGTAACAATAACTGCACCAAAATCTTGGCATTTGAACTGGCCTCTCCAGGAGGTAAACATTAAGCTTTTGGGATTGGAACTTTATCTCAGGTAAACCAAAGCACCAGATGGGTTGAGTGTATAGTCAGAAGAACAGAGAGGAACATAAAAGCCATATGTGGCTAACATAGAAATGGATTTATGGAGATGTGATATGTTACAGTGATTGAATACCCAGATTAACATTCCTCTAATCTCATAAACAAATCATAAATTAAAGTATGTTTCTGAGAAAAATATTAAAAGTAATTATAAAGAACAGTCAACACACATTCAGGTTGTACATAAGTAGGGGACAACAGCTATTGATCTTTCAAAGGTATCAATAGGCCTACCTTTAAAATAGTTAGGTGACAAATCTGTCTTGTTAGAACAATGGCTTTTGACATTAGAAAAATTGCAGATATTAAAACAGCCAGTATAGGAGCAGCTAAGTGCTCAACATGTTGAAGAACTGATCAGTCCTTGGAAATCTCCTATATTTGTCATAAAAAGAATCTAGAAAATGGAGAATGGTAACAAATCTAAGAGCTGTTAATAAAGTGATTCAACCAGTGGTCTCTTTACAGCCTGGAATTTCTTGTCGTCTCTATTAATTAAAGGATGGTTTATTATAGTGATTGATTTAAAAGACTGCTTTTTTACTATACCTTTACAAGTACATGATAGAGAATAAAATTGCCTTTATGATGCCTACTTATAGTTCCCAGCTTGTTAAAAGATATCAATGGAAAATTCTTGCACAAAGAATCTTAAACAGCCAATATTTATTTGTCAATATTTATACAACAGCCATTGGAAATAATTCCTAATAAGTTACTGCATCTATAATTTACCATTATATGGATGGTGCCTTACTAACTGATTCAGATCCAGATACCTTAGAGAAAATGTTTGAAGAAGTAAAGAAAATTTTGCTTTGTTTGGGATTACAAATTGCTCCTGAAAAAAAAAAAATACAAAGAGGAGACTTTACTAACTACCTAGGATATAAGATATGTTTGCAAAAATTTCAACCACACAAAGTATAAATCAAGATAGATCAATACTAACTCTTAATGATTTTCAAAAATTACAGAAAGATACTAACTGGCTATGGCCCACAATTGGACTAACAACTCATGAACTAAGTAATTTATTTCAAACCTTACAGAAGAAAAGGACCTAAATAGTCCAAGAAAAGTATCAACTGAGGCTGAGAGAGAATTGGCTTTTCTAGAAAAGAAATTACAGGATGCATATGTGGATCATTTGGATCCAGAGCTAGAGTGTATTCTGGTTATTTTACCCACTACACACTCTCTTGTAGGAATTCTAATGCAGAAATAAGATAATATCTTAGAACGGATATTTTACCACCAACAGAGTAAAAATTAAAGACCTAGGTACAAGAGGTTTCTAAACTGATTCAGAAAGGAAAATTAAGACTTCATCAATTAGTGGGAATAGACCCAGCAGAAACTGTAGCACCTTTTATTAATGCTGAAATATCCTAATTATGGGCAGAAAATGAACATTGTTTGCAGTAATTTTTAGAGAGATTAACAACAGATATTCAAAAAGCAAGAGACTTCAGTTTAGAAAAAGAACTAATTGGATTCTTCCTCACATTGTATGGCGAATACTGATTTCTTAAGAACCTACATTCTATACTGATGCAAACAAATCAGGATATGCAGGATATAAGTCAGGAAACTAAAGTAAATTGGCTCAAAACCCATATGATTCTATTCAAAATCAGAATTATATGCTAATCTCATGGAATTATTAGATTTTCCAGAACCTCTTGATATAGTTATTGACTTTCAACATGTAGAAATATTTATTGTTGTGATGTATTGTGTACCCCAATATATTGTGCATCTAATAAACTTATCTGGGGTCAGAAGACAGAACAGCAACTAGATAGATACAGAGGCCAGAAAATGGTGGCACACACACCTTTAATCCAATCACTTGGGAGGCAGAGATCAATCCGGATCTCTGTGAGTTCAAATCCACACTGGAAACAGCCAGGCATGGTGACTCATGCTTTTAATCCCAGGAAGTGATGTCAGAAAGCAGAAAGGTATATAAGGTGTGAAAACCAGGAACTAGGCTGGTTAAGCTTTTAGGCATGTTAAAATTCATGTTACATCTGGTACCCACGTTTGTGGTATGAATTCACCAAAAAGCTACTTGCTTGTGGCATTGCGGGCCCTAGCTCAGGCATGCACTTCATTCGGTCAGTTGTGGTGGCACACTGGTTGGATTTACTGAAGGAGGCAGAGTCAGGATGATCCCTAGTTTGAGGCCAGCCTAGGAGGCTTGCAAAGGAGAAGCTGTGGCCAGAGCTGAGTCACAAACAGTGGTGGGACCATGGAGGCAGTGGCTGCTGCTCCAAGTTGCTGGCTCCTTCTTATTGTGTTGGTGACTGTGGTGATGCTGCTACCTGGGATGAAGGGTTTACTGCTGCTTGTTCAAAGAACAATTGCCAGGACCATCGTGTTACAAGAAAGCATCGGCAAAGGTCAGTTTGGGAAAGTTTGGCAAGACAAATGGTGGGGAGAAATTGCTGTGAGGATATTCTCTTCTAGGAAAGAACATTCATGGTTCCAAAGACAGACATTTATCAGACTGTGATTGCTCCAAACCTCAGAGGAGGTACACGCGTGCATACACACACACACACACACACACAAAAAAAAAAAAAAAAGAAAGAAAAGAAAAGAAAAGTCTTCAGGGAACCATGACCACACTTAACAGTGACTTTGAAATGTTCAAAAATGTGACGGGATCTCATAATGATGATTCCACATGGACTATGGTAAAGCCATTAACACCATTGAAAGAACGACTTTGAACTACATACTACTCAGGACAATTTTGAGAAAGCTAGCTGAGATGATCCAGCCTGACAGACTACTTGAAAAAAGATTTGAAACAAGCCCTGCACTTTCTCATTATGCAGAAACTGGACAAATGATACAGGACTTGACAATTAACCCAAAAATTTTCTTTTCAGGATTCCCTAAAGATGTCTTCACCCCGAGAAAGCAGGAAGTAATTTTAAGAAAATGACGCGCACATTCCCAAGAGGTGGGGTGGATGGTTTTTTTGTTGTTTAATGAGTTATGGATATTGTCATTGTTTAAATTGTTGGTTATAAGTTGTTAATTGTTAATGGTTAGGGAAAATGAGGAGATTAGATTTAGGGTTTTTGTTTTAAAAAAAGAAAAAGAAAAAAATAGGATACAGATATGAAGTAGATCACTGAATCTACTCTGAAAGAAAAAAAAGAAATAATAGAATAAAAGGGTTGATCATTGAATCTACTCTGAAAAAAGGGAAGATATAGGAATGACAAGATAAAAGGTAGACTTTTGGATCTACTAAAAAAAGAGAATATGGATATGTTAAGATAAAAAGGGAGATTATTGAACCTACTTTTTAAAAGAAACTATTTGTTTTAAATAGGATAAATGATGAAATTTTTTGTCTGAGTTTAGCAAATGTTACTGGACTGGACATTGTTAATATATAATGGAGTTTTTTGTCTAAATCTGTCTAATGATAATGGACTACACATTGCTAATGTAATTCTTGACTGTAACCTTCTTTTATTATTTTAGACAAAAAAGGGGAAATGTGGTGATATATTGTGTCCCCCAATATATTGTGGATCTAATAAACTTATCTGGGATCAGGGAACAGAATAGCCACTAGATAGACATAGAGACCAGAACCCTATAACTCAGGAGGCAGATATCCATCTGGATCTCTGTGAGTCCAAGGCCATACTGGAAACAGCCAGCCATGGTGACACACACCTTTAATCCCACAAAGTGTTTGCAGGAAGCAGAAAGGTATATAAGGTGTGAAAACCAGGAACTAGGCTGGTTAAGCTTTTAGGCTTTTGAGCAACAGTTCAGCTGAGATCCATTTGGATGAGGACACAGAAGCTTCCAGTCTGAGGAAACAGTATCAGCTGAGGAATTGGTGAGGTGAGGAAGCTGTGGCTTGTTCTGCTTCTCTGATTTTTCAGCATTCACCCCAATACCTGGCTTCAGGTTTGATTTTATTAATAACACCTGTTAAGATTCCTGCTACAAGTTATTTTTACATATTGACACTGGAGAAGTTATTACAGATGATTCAGAATTAATTTTGTTATTTACTCAATTACAAGAAATAATCAGAAATAGAAATCATTCCTTGTATATAACATATCAGATTTCATATGGGTCTACCAGGCCCTCTTTCACAAGGTAATGATGAAATTGACCAGCTATTGATAGGAAATGTGCTAGAAGCCTCAGAATTTAATAATAAACCCCATGTTAATAGCAAGGGTTTGAAAAATTATTTTTCTATCGCTTGGCAACAAGCCAAGGAAATTATAAGGAAATGTCCTACTTGTTCTTTTTACAACCAAACTTCACAGCCTTAAGGAAGTAACCCAAAGGGTATTCAAAGATATGAAATTTGGCTAATGATTGTGTTTCATTTTTCAGAGTTTGGAACATTAAAATATGTATGCCATAACATAGATACATATTCAGTATTGCAATGGGCAATTGCTTTGAGTTCTGAAAAAACCTCATTCTGTAATTAAAATTTATTAGGAGTTATGGTCATCATGAAGATATTTGTACAAATTAAGACTGACAATGTTCCAGCATATGTTGCTAGTAAAATGAAACAGTTTTTGCATATTAAACACAAAGCATATTATAGGTATATCACACAATCACACAGGGCAAACAGTTATGGAAGGACATAATCACACTTTACAAGATATGCTTAATAAATCAAAAGGGGTAATAAAGACCCTCAGGTCTATATTGCACAATGCTTTATTAACTTTAAATTTTTGAAATGCTGATGAGAAAACAACAGCTATGGAGAGACCCTGGATAATAGAAAAAAACTGCTGAATCAAATCAGCCTATATTCTTTAAAGATGTTTTGACCTCAGAATGGAAACCAGGATATATGTTTTGTTGGAGAAGAGGTTTTGCTTTTGTTTCCACAGGAGAAGAAATGCTATGTATACCTTCAAATTTGATAAAGATTAGACTCAAATAAGGGAGATCTCTTGATTACAAGAAGTGATAGTTAATCAAATAGCATGTCCAAACAATCTAATCTAACTTGTAAGACTAATGCCTTTCAATTGATCAGATATTACCTGCCAAAAAGGAAACTCCCCAAAGTTAGTGTTGGGGCTGTGTTTGTTTTTGTCTTTCCAGGAGAATGAAAGCATCCAACTAAAGAATCTGAAGACTACGGGACAAATGAGGCACTGAAGAAAAAGGACAATTCATTCAGAGAAAAGGTCCCAAAAATAGATTAAATTGGCCTAATGTTATAGCATATTTCCAACAGGATAATTTTCATAAATATTCCCAAGTATTTGTTGCTGTTCTTTACAGACATATAGGGCATGCAGCCTTTATGCAGTCCCAGTTCAAGTGAAATTTAAAGTTGTCTTTGGAGTTGGAGCACAACTTTCTTCTTCTCCAAACGCAAGCATTCTTGTTTAAAGGAAAATCCAAAATACTGTCTCATATCAAGAGAACCACTTGGTATGGAAAATAAGGAAAACCAAAATTAAGGGACTATTCTTTCACCACTAATCTCATAATCTTTTGGTTTTATTTTGACTCTTTAAAACATTTCTTAAAGTATAAATTTTTGATATAACTATAAAGTATAAATATTATCTCTTTTTTTTGGTTTTTTTCGAGACAGGGTTTCTCTGTGTAGCTTTGCGCCTTTCCTGGAACTCACTTGGTAGTCCAGGCTGGCCTCGAACTCACAGAGATCCACCTGCCTCTGCCTCCCGAGTGCTGGGATTAAAGAGGCATGCGCCACCACCGCCCGGCTGTAATGTTATCTCAAAATTTATTAAATTAATAAATTTTATTTATATATTTAAACTTTCTATTGTGATATTAATGGTCATATAGAGTACCAATTCTAGAAGAAGGCTTAATATAACTTCCTCTACATGATTGGGGCTTGAATCTGAATCAGGTAACTAGAAATTAAGTTTGTGTACACCAGATAGACTTAATAAATTGTGGTCCCTTAACCTCTCCTAGAACTGCTGCATATGACATTTAAAATGCTATGTTTTCTGCATTGAACCATGACCATTCCTCACAGAGATTTTTGAAGTCTTCAAAATGATGATGAGGCCCTACAATGATTTCACCTGGATCATGTTAAAGCCACTAAGCTAATATATATTACCCAAGAATCACCTTTGGACTCAAATTGCTCAGGACAATATCAAGGAGGGTAGCTGAGATGGCTCAACCTCATGCACTACTCTAGCCACAACTTCAGATAAGCCAAACACTTTCCAATTACACAGAGAATGGCAACAAATTACACAGCTAGCTCTCCCAGCACCTGACCATTATCTCAATTTTCTCAGGGTTCCCTAGAGATGCTGTCAACCCCTCCCCCAACAGTAGGAAGCAATATAAAGAAAACAATGCCCACATTCCCAAGAGGTGGGTTGGGTGGTTTTTGGTCATTCGATGGGTTATGGATGCTTGTCATCATATAGGGGGGTTGGTTACAAATTGTTATTGGTAATCGTCAAAAAAAAGCCTGACCAAAGGAAATCAGATTCGGGAATCTCATTCTGAAAAGAAAAAGGGGGGATATAGAAATGATAGGATTAAAGGGTAAATTATTGAATCTATTTTTAAAATAAAAAAGCAACTAATAGTCTTAAATATTTTACATTGGTATGGATTTTTGCATATTGATACAAATTTAAGGTTATTTTTGTTATACTACATATATGTTTCTACTCTTTTTTTTCTTATTGAGAAATTTTCTATTCATTTTACATACCAACCACAGATCATCCTCTCCTACCTCCTCCTGCCCCCAGCATTTCACCAAACCCACCCTCAATTCCCACCTCCTCCAGGGCAAGGCCTCGGAGAGTCAGCAGAACCTGGTACATTCAACTGAGTCAGGTCCAAGATCCTCCCCCTGCACCAAGACTGCACAAAGTATCCCACCATAGGCACTGGGCTCCAAAAAGCTCACTCATGCACCAGGGATGGATCCTGATCCCACTGCCAGGGGCCCCCTAAACAGTTCACGCTAAACAACTGTCTCACCTATGTAGAGGGCCTAGTCAAGTCCCATGGGGGCTCCACAGCTATTGACCCACAGTTCATGAGTTCCCACTAGTTTGGCCTGGCCATCTCTATATATTTCCTCATCATGACCTCGATGTCCCTTGCTCATAGACACCCTCCTCTCTCTAATTGAATGGACCCCTGGAGCTCTGCCTGGTGCTTGGCCATGGATCTCTGCATCTGCTTCCATCAGTTACTAGATGAAGGCTCTATGATGGCAGTTATGGTATTCATCAGTCTGATTACCAGAGTAGGCCAGTTCAGGCATCCTCTAAACTATTGCTATTAGTCTAATGTTGGTTCATCCTTGTGGATAACTGGGAAATTCTCTAGCATTCTGTTTCTCCCTATTTCTGTGATAAATCCATCTTTCATGGTATCTCTTTCTTTGATCCTCCACTCTGTCCCTTTTCCAGTCCAAATATCCCATTCCTTTATGTTCTCATCACTCATCCCAACCCTCTATTTCTGCTGCACCCCCAGTTTGCTCATGAAGATCTCATCTATTTCTCGTTCACATGGCGATCCACGCATCCCTCTTAGGGTCCTCCTTGTTAGTTAGCTTCTCTAGAACTGTGGATTGTAGTTTAGTTATCCTTTGTTTTACATCTAGAATCCACTTATAACTGATTCCATACCATGTTTTTCCTTCTGAGTCTGGGTTACCTCACTCAGGATGATATTTTCTAGTTCTGTTTACCTGCAAATTTCATGATGTCATTGTTTTTTACTGCTGAGTAGTATTCCATTTTGCATATGTGCCACATTTTCTTTATCCATTCTTTGGTTGAGGGGCATCTAGGTTGTTTCCAGGTTCTGGCTATTATGAATAATGTTGTTATGAACATAGTTGAGTATGTGTCCTTGTGGTATGATTGAGCATTCCTTGGGTATATGCCCAAGAGTAGTATAACTGGGTCTTGAGGGAGATTGATTCCCAATTTTCTGAGAAACCACCATAATGATTTCCAAAGTGGTTGTACAAGTTTGCACTCCCACCAAGAGTGGAGGAGTGTTCCCTTTGCTCCACATCCTATCCAACATAAGCTGTCATCAGTGTTTTTGATCTTAGTCGTTATGACAAGTGTAAAATAGTATCTCAGAGTCATATTGATTTTCATTTCCCTAATGACTAAGGATGTTGAGCAATTCCTTAAATGCCTTTCAGCCATTTGAGATTCTTTTGTTGAAAATTCTGTTTAGATCTGTTCCACACTTTTAATTGGATTTTTGATATTTTAATGTTTATTTTCTTGAATTCTTTATATATTTTAGAGATCAGCCCTATGTCAGATGTGTCATTGGTGAAGATCTTTTCCTATTCTGTAGTCTGTTGTTTTGTCTTATTGACCATATCCTTTGCCCTACAAAAGTTTCTCAGTTTCAGGAGGTCCTATTTATTAATTGTCACTCTCAGTGTCTGTGCTATTGGTGTTATATTTAGGAAGTGGTCTCCTGTGCCAATGCGTCCAAGACTACTTCCTACTTTCTCTTCTGTCACGCTCAGTGTAACTGGATTTATATGTTTCTACTCTTATTTAAGGTGTTTTTGTATAATGATACAAATTTAAGGTTATTTTTATTACACTGTATATATGTTTCCACTCTTGTTTAAGGTATTTTTATATATTGATACAAATTTAAGGTTATTTTTGTTATACTGCATATTTGTTTCTATACTTGTTTAAGGTATTTTTGTATAATGATACAAATTTAAGGTTATTTTTATTATACGGTGTACATGCTTCTACTCTTCTTTAAGGTATTTTTATATAGTGATACAAATTTAAAGTTGTTTTTGTTAGAACATATTGTGCATGTGTTTCTACTCTTGTTTAAGGTATTGCACCCATGCAGGTCATTTAACAGTGTTATGTAAATTTCTAGTCCTTGAAAATTATTATTACAAACTGTTTGAGATAATAAAAAATGCTGGTTAGTTATTAGCCACCTATTACAATCAAACTTGTAGTCACGTTAGATATGTTTTCAAGGTCAAACAGGGATATATTTTAGACAGACAGATGGTCTTCAAATACTTCGAAGATCTACAGAATATGGCATTTTACATATTTTAATAACATAAAGCTTTTCATGACAATGAGATACATTTGTTCCTGGCAGCACCAATCTACTTCAGAAGAGGTGGTACACATTGAAGAATCTCTATATGAAGTTCACTTTCTTTGTGGCAAAAGTTAGCCACTGGGCAAAAAAAAACTGCCCTTGCCTTGAATGCTGACAGTATGCTGTCCAAATTGGACAAGCAGCACACAAAGGAAAGATACTTCCAAACTTTGCCAAGACCAGGCAGAATAGTCCTTCAAAATTTCTGCTTCACAGAAAAATCTGTCCGACATTCTAGGCCTGTAGGCACAATATGTGGGCAGCTCAATGAACTGGAGAATGTCCTTTCCAGTTAATCGTGTATGGTCTCAGCTTCTTCAATGCAGTTCTGCTGTATTCCTCTGGTTTCAGCCTACTAAGCTTGTCTCTGCTTGTTCTGTCTGAGTATCTCTCAGCAGTTTTCATTGTGATATATGTATGGTGTGGCAAAAAGAGCCAATTGAATATGGTCAATTTCTAGGACTTCCTGAAGAGTTTTAATTGTTTATTTCCCAAGTTTAAGGATCTTCTTTGCAATATGGAATGCTTTACCTCCCCTTGGAACATCTGTGTATTGAAGCATGCCCTGCCAGTGAAGACATTATTTCAGTGTAAATTGGAAAACAACACAACACCATTTGGAGATTTGGGGAAAAATATTGTCATTGAATTGTATGAGATTAGATTTTTTTGGTTAATCTTTTAGGATCATCTTCACATTCACAAATTTTATTTCTTAATTTGGGTCATATAGCATGTGTTTTGCTTAATATTTTGTTTCTAATTATAAAAAGTACTAATATCATGTATATATAAAACTGATCATGCCAGACAAGATCAAAATCAGTTTCAAAGCAGACCAGAGTTGGAGTCTAGTGAACCTTATTAACGCACCCTTTTATGGAAAATATAGAAAAACTAAAATACTTTTGAAAACAGGAAAGCTAAATATTAGGAATAGGTGTGAGTAGCTAAAACAAAAACTTGTGTAAAGAAATCTCTGAATGAGAGATTCATTCAATTAAAATCAGAGTGCTGCTCACCTGAAGTACTGATAGATAGCAAGAGTTAATTCTACTCTTTTGTAGCGGGACTAGTTGACAAGACAAGACACATTAAAATTCCAAATTAATTGAAAAAGAGGAGTGTAGTATTTGCAAAATCAGAAAAGATCATATTTTGATGAGACAAAAATGCTAATTACTCTGATTGTCATTGTCTATTGTGAACATGTACGTATTATCATACTATATCCCATAAAGATGTATAAACAATTACATGTCAGTGAAAGAAACTAAATGTCCCCTTAAAATGGATGAATAAATTTAAATTTGAACACCTTTTTCTTTGTTGAAATTGTACAAATGGTTAATTTGATGATCTGATTATATCATAAGTAAAAGAAATATAAGTTTCAAATTCCAAATGAGAGCAAAATCTTTTTCCTTACTTGACTGACAATGAACTTTGACTGTGTGTTTGTGTGTGTGTGGTAGGTAGGACTTAATTTTCACTTTAAAAGGGGATAGCATTTCATTGTATATTGAGCCAAACTGTATACACATATTTTAAAACAAAATTTTCCACTGTACCACATTCATGGAAATATTGTTTAAGAAAATCAACTCTCTTGACTTCCAAATGTTGTTTAATTGTTCTTTAAACATTTCAGAACAGACAGCAAAGGTTTTTCAGTTGTATGTTACATAGTATACAAAAGAAAAGATAAACATCACCCAACTGGATAAGGAAATCAACTTTCTCATTTTTGTTAAAAGTCACTCCAAATAATATGAATTGATATTCCATCTGTTCATCTATCTAGTGTGCTCATTTAAAAGTTTTGATAGTATTGCTTTAGAGAACTTCACAGATTCTCCAACTCACCAAAGGCAAAATAGAGTTGTACAAAGGATTAGGATGGTTAATCTTTTTTAAAAAGTAGCAGTAAATATTTACTGGTGGGAGTTTTATTTTCCTTATTTTCAAGAGTTAGTACATATTGCCTATACATTTTTAGAAAGTGCATAACCAGTATAAAAAGATGACTTTTAAATTGCAGTGTATCTATTCACAAGTTAATATAATAAATTATTTCAATTTTTATTTATGCCACGTGCTCATTTTTGTCATCTATCTGACATAAACTATAAAATTCAGTGTTACAAATTATACTTCACCATCACATGGGATTTAATTATATAAGATCCTGTATGGATAAAACAAAGGTTTGGCCATAGGGTCAGGTCAACCACTTCTCTATGGTAGCAGACAGAAACATATCCTGTATCATTTAACATCCATATTTTTTCCTGTCCAAAAATGCTTGAAAACAATAACTAGAGGACTCAATTATTGAATTTGCTGAGTTATAAAGATTCTTTAGAGATATAAGCCAGCAGCATTCATAAATCCCCAATGATGTTAGTTTTTGTTTAAGCACATTTTTATGTCATTGATAAAGCATAGGCCAACAGATACAACTTCATTGTAAATAAGTAATATCTGAAAGAATTCGATGACATTTTATTGTAATTGTATTATCTATAATAATTATTGTGTTAGATTTAAAACTTTGTAAAAGATTCTACATTCTTTCTTAATTTACTGGATGGTAAATATTGACCAGTAGGGTCCTGACCCCTGTTTTGGGTAACTGATGCCTTGCTTGCTGACCTTGACCTTGATATCCTCCCTATGCTAATTCCCTGTTGGGTTTCACCCTCCTGGATGCTTAAGGGAAGTTCCTTATCTGTGTATCATGCATATTGGGCATTAACATCTTAGATGCAACATTGTAAAACATCAGTAGTGAACTTCTGCCCTCCGGGGTTCTCCCATTGTGCTGTAAGCCTGTATTTAAGACCTCCTCCCTCCTTCAATAGAAGGCATTTATTCGGCATTAAAAAAAAAAGCCCAATTACAACACATTAAAATAAATAAATAAATAGATAGATAGATAGATAAATAAATAAAGGAAGGAAGGAAGGAAAAGAAAGAAAAAAAGTAAATAAATAAAACCCATACCAGCTTCCCCACTCTTGCCCCGCACCTGTCCGCAGAGCAGAATTAGCTCTCAGCTACTTCTTCAACACCATGCCTGCCATGCATGCTACCATATTCCCACTATGATGGTAATGTAGTAACCCTTTGGATCTGTAAACTAGCCCCAATTAAATGAATTCTTTTATGAGAGTTGCCATGATCGCCAGGCGGTGGTGGTGCACGCCTTTAATCCCAGCACTCGGGAGGCAGAGGCAGGCGGATCTTTGTGAGTTCGAGGCCAGCCTGGCCTACAGAGCGAGATCCAGGAAAGGCGCAAAGCTACACAGGGAAACCCTGTCTCGTAAAACCAAAATAAATAAATAAATAAATAAGAGTTGCCATGATCATGATGCCCCTTCACAGGAGTAGAAACTCTAAGACAGAAATATTACAACATGCCCCAGGATAGGATATATTGAAAAATCATGTAATCTGTATGCACATATTTACTTAATAAAAATTTTGAAAATGTAAATAAATAAATAAATAAATATTTTCAAGATATTTTAGACTTTGATAGAATGAAGTGACAGCATTGAAAGTTTAGTGAGCTTCGGTTCATGTTGGTTAGAACCCATGACCATAAAGGGGAGAGAGCAGCAGGCAATCAGGCATGGTACTGTATCAGTAGCTGAGAACTTACATCTGATATGCAAGCAGTAGGCAGAAAGAGAAAGTAAGATGGCCTGGCATGGGCTTTTGAAACCTCAAAGCTAGTAACACACCTCCTCCACAAAGACATACCTCTTCCAACAAAGACACAACTCTTCCTTTCCAAATCAGTTCTGCCAAGTGGTTACCAAGTATACACATATATCAAAGGTATATATCTATAGACCATTCTCACTTTTAATAGACTTTTAAAATGACATAAAAGTATAACAGGAAATACTTATTAATGTAGTGAAAAAGAGAAACTGAGGAGGAGTTAAGAGGAGATAATAGAGAGGGTGACTATGATCAAAATAAATAATAGGCATATGTGAAAATATCATAATGAAATGCTTTTTAAACCATTTTTGTGTGTCAAAAAGGAAAAGCAACACATACTTTTGTTTAAAAGAAAATCAATGGTCAAAAATATTCTGAAAAATCTCAACATTCCTGTCAAATGAATACATTCAAAGATTATAATAGAAAAAAATGTAGGTTGTGTAGAAATGTTATTCCCCTGTATGATAACACTGTCTACATATATTATCATCGAAAAAGAGAGAACAATTCCCAGTTACAATATTGTAGCCTCTATGAGGAAAAATCTTTTCAGGCTTTCCAGTATTTACAAAGACAAATATAATGCAAGTGTTGATGTGCTTGACTGTTCCTCTTTGTGGGGTGTTAGGCTTGACTTTCTCTTTCCTTAAGTTGCTTTCGTATTCTATGATTTTCTTTTCCCAGAGGTACCCTTTGGCCTTAAACTACTTATGAAACACTGAGTGAATTTTCTGACACCTAATTTATACTCAAGAAATTTTTCTTTTTTGTGGTAATTGGATTTTCATCTTTTTTTAAAGGCACAGAGTGGTAATATCAAGTTTTCATTTTTAAATTATGTAGAGGTGGTTATTTTATTTAAACATGACTATGAGTATGCCTAACATTTGAAATGATGGAAAATCTGTGTCATTTTGCATTAGGTGCCTCTGAGGGAAACAAGAGAGAGAAATTTAATAGTCACTTGAGACATTGTGAGCACACACACACACACACACACACACACACACACTCACACACACATACTGATTTTGTGGCTATCTCTGGAATATAAATATTTAACACTATGCACACATTTATGTTACATATTTTATTGAAAATTTTAAATTTTTTCCACATGTACTTGGATATTTCATAAAACTTATAAATTTAGTTTTGTGCATAGTCTCTTAATTATCAAAAATGCAAGACACATTCCAGTGAAGTTTAATAAAATTAAGTTGTTTGCAGCCTTACAAATCAAAATAAGCACAATTAATTCTACTTCTCTCAGTACTGGATACTTTTCTTTTTATATACTCTTAGCCTTCTAGAAACTTTTATGAACTTCTGTAACATTTTAATTTAAAATCTAGACATTTCTCTGGGTGCTTTAATACAAGGAACCAGTTAATTATCCAGTAAAGATTAAAGGAGGTGTGCAATACAAACTTTAATTAAATTGCATATGATTGTTTAATATGTTGAGAACCGTTTCTACAGTCAACCAAAATTATAATTATGTGTAGATAATGCAGTATTGTTTTATCTTACATATCTATATTTTGTACTGACTCATGAAGTCTTTACTCCATTTTAGTGTAATCTCTTCCCTGTCAACTGATAATGCTATTTCTACAAACATCTTCTTTTTACTTTAACTATAATACTTGTCCTGGTGGCTTTAATAATTCAGAAGTAAATGTTTAATCATAAGAGTATTTCTAATGCAATTTTATCATCAACATTGAAAACTTATATTCATTTCCCTGATTAATTAAACAACAGTACATTTTCGACATTTATGAGACTCGGTTCTCTAGTAAAGTCACTGGTTGCTGTGAATTCTCCATCTATACATATAAGAAGTAAATAGATTTTCTGGGTTTTGTGGGTTTCAGTTCACTGCTAGTAACATAAAGAGAAAAATATACACTTAATGTTAACATTGTCTGTAAACTAATCAGGAGGTCACTATATAAGTGCTGGTTTCTTTCTTAATTGTATTTTGTGTTTGCAAATCATTTAAAAGTCAGTCTACCCTATATAGATTCTGAAGTGTAC
This sequence comes from Peromyscus aztecus, assembly GCA_902168405.1. Taxonomy (NCBI): domain Eukaryota; kingdom Metazoa; phylum Chordata; class Mammalia; order Rodentia; family Cricetidae; genus Peromyscus; species Peromyscus aztecus. The sequence goes on from CABHPQ010074319.1 coordinate 33,952, forward strand.
AGGATGACAGAGGAATCCGAAGAAGACAATTATGTAAGGATGAGGAATTTCAGAATTTCATTCTTTAATGGTTTTCTGCATTAGTAGAAATTGGTACAATGAGGTCCCTATGACCCAGGCCGATCCATCTGTGACCCCAGTAACTTCCTGAGGCACAGAACCTTCCAAACCCCCAGCTCTCATTGAACCAAGAGGTGAGTGACTCTTCTCATACCCAGAGAGTCCTGCCCCTAGGACCCAGGCCCTAGGAGAAAGCCAGTCCTCAGAACCCCTACCCAACTATGCCCCCAGTTGCTGGTCAGCAGGGAAAAACTCCTGTGGGAAGCCCCCCCCACCAAAATCCCCCATCAGACCCTGCAATTTACAAGTTCCACACCCTGCCACACCACCCATCTGCCTGTGACCCCAATAAATCCCTGAGACATGGAAACTGAAATGCCAGCTCTCATTGGACCAAGAGCTCTCATTAGACCAAGAGTAACTTCCAGAGACAGGGAATCCACCAGACCTCATTGGACCAAGTGTGTCTTTCTGAGACATAGAATCTGCTAGCTCTCATTGGACCAAGAGAGAATTCCTGAGACACAGAAGCTGTCACATCTGACTGGACCAAGAGACCTGATAAGACCAAGAGCTGCTCCATGAGTCACAGAATCAACATCAACATCTGGTTCCCTCAGTCACTGGACGAGGTTTCTAGCATGACAATTCGGTGTTTGGCCATCCTATCACCAGAGTGGGTCAGTTTGGGCTGTCTCTCGACCATTGCCAGTAGTCTATTGTGGAGGTATCTTTGTGGATTTCTGTGGACCTCTCTAGCACTTTGCTTCTTCCTATTCTCACGTGGTCTTCATTTATCATGGTCTCCTATTCCTTGTTCTCTCACTCTGTTCTTGATCCAGCTGGGATCTCCCACTCCCCTAAGCTCTCTTTCCCTCAACCCTTGCCCTTCATTATTCCCACTCATGTCCAGGTTGTTCATGTAGATCTCATCCATTTCTCTGTCATTGGGCAATCCCTGTGTCTTTCTTGGGGTCCTGTGTTCTAGGTAGCCTCCCTGGAGTTGTGAGTAGCAGTCTAGTCAGACAGTTGATTAGCTTGATCTGTTTGGGAGGCATCCAGGCAGTGGGGACTGGGACCTGTCCTCAGTGCATGAGCTGGCTGTTTAGAACCTGGGGCATATACAGGGACACTTGACTCAGCCTGGGAGGAGGGGACTGGACCTGCCTGGACTGAATCTAACAAGTTGAACTCAATCCTCAGGGGAGTCTTTGCCCTGGAGGAGATGGGAATAGGGGTGGACTGGGGGGGGGGGGGGGGGGGTGAGAACAAGGGAATCCATGGCTGATATGTAAAATGAAATTAAATTATAAAATAAAATTAAAAAATAAAATATATAAAGTTTAAAAAAAGTTATGGATGTACTGTATGAGCCAATCTACATAAAACATTTTCTGAACTATTGAAGATCATTTAAATGTAAGGTAACAAATTCATCATGTCTTAGGCCTTTATGATAGTGAATCTTGATTGTCAACTGGAGTGGATTTAGAATCACTATGGAAACAAATCTCCAGGCATTTCTTCTAGGGATTTTTGATGTATGGTTAGTTGATGTGAAAAGTCTCATCATAAATATGGACAAAACTGTTCAATGGATTGGATTTCCACACTGAGAAAAAGAGAGAAATCAACCTGAGTAGAAGCATTCATCACTTTCTATTTTTTTTTTTTATTTTGGCCACAATGTGACCAGCTCGACTTATGCCACCGTATCACCACCACTATGACTGGCTATATCCTCTTGTATTATGAAATAAGATAAATCCTTCCTCCATTAAGTTGCTTTTGCTCATGCATTTAGTTGCAGCAATGTATAAAGAAAATAATACAACTCTGCTTATCTCTCCAAGTAGGTACTACTTACCTTATTTTCCCACTTTACTCCTTTATTGCTTGCAGCTTTTCTGCTCATTAAACACATAGATATCATTTCTGCCTCCTTGATTTTGAATAGATTTCTTTCTCCTGAAATGTTTTTCATTATGGTCTTTGTATAACTGGATTTTTCTTGCTATATTTCTCAGCTTAATAAAAATCAATAGAGCATGTGTTTAAGTGTTTTTGCTACCTGAGTTCAAAATTATCCAAAGGTTCATTTGCGTATTGATTACCTCAAACTAGTTTAAAATCTTTAGTTCCTTATTTATGAAATTTGAAAATTATTATCATATAAAATATTTTCCAGATTACCTTGTCAATATTCAGACACAGAAAATAGTATATACAATTATTGAACTTGGGACCTGAGGCATTCTAGGTACATGCTCAGTCAATGCGCTCTATCCTCAGTCACATATTCTAATTTTTAAAACTTTATTATTAAAAAGGAGTTGCAAATAAAAAATAGCAAACAAAAATTATCTAATGCCTAATTCAATGAATCTCAATACAATCATAGCACCTATTCAGACTGGAAGCTGTGGAACTTTAAATCTGATTTTATACTTTGACTTCTATCTTAGTTAATGTTCTGTTGCTGTGAAAAGACACCAAGACCAAGGAAATTTATAGAAGGAAGCATTTAATTGGTGTTTGCTTATACTTTATGTATAGTCCATGACCATCATGGTAGGGGTTACTGCAGTAGGCAGGCAGACATGGCACTGGAGCAGTAGCTGAGGGGTTATATTATGATCCACAGGCAGGATGTAGAGAGACACCAGGATTGGGCCTCCCATGGGTTTTTGAAACCTCAATTCCCAATCCTGTGACATACCTCCTTCAACAAGGCCATACCTCCTAATCTGTCCTAAACAGTTCCACCAGGTGGGTCCCAAATATTGAAATATATTAGCCTGTGTGGGGACTTCTCATTCAAACTATGACCACTCCCAAATATGTATTCATGAGCTTATCAACCACCATGACAGATTTAGGACTATAAAAAAGTAAGTTTTTGTGAGAGACCTGCCCCCATTTTTACAGGGTTCCTATGAGGAGAGGGAAAAGAAAAGTTAGGTAGAATGTTAGGCCCAGTTAGACTAGAGGAATGACAGAAACACAGGATAGCTTTGGGAGGACCTGGGACAATACCCAATGGCCCAGAACTTTATTCAAATGGGCTTTTTATAGCAATGCCAAGGGGTAAGGCAAAAAACTTCTCCCTTGCTAGATACAACCAAGTGTATCTAGCACTTGACAAATACCTGGTACTCAGGCACATGGTCCAATCATCCTCTTATTCAGTCCTTTTGAGACTCCCACAAACTTTATATCCAAATGTGCACTGCCTGCATCTAGTTCTTTCTCATCTATTCTTAAATATCACTTCTTCTCATTCTTCAATAGCTCCCTATTCAAACCCTTAGTATATATTTTCATTTCATACCTAATACTTATTACTATTCTGTCTTACGTACCTTCCAGCTTTAATATTCATTTCGTTAGTCTTTCCTTTCTAATAGATTCTGTGCTCCAAGAAGTTGTAGGAAACTTAAAATGGAGTGTCTCATTCAAGGCTTCAAAATAGCTAGGTGCTCAATAAACATAAATCATTTAATGTCTGTTCACTGTACCTTTCTGATTAAGAGTCAGAGAAAGTACTTAGTTCATTGAAACATTGCCACGTAGTGTCAAGGTTGAGGTTTCATGAACTCTTAATGAGTCAAGGAAAAGATCATTGGTAGCAATGTATTCAAATGTCATTTCTTCTCAGGCTTTTTTGATAATAGAAAATTAATTTAAACAATTTAAACTTCATTTCTTTCATTTATCAATCTAGGAAAAAAGTAGAAAAAACACCACATGGATGAAAATAATAAAGGGCTTTTGCTTCAATAGCCCTTAGTCATAGTATTCTTCCTATAAAATTTGAATTCAACCTAAACATACCAAGAATATGAGCATTTAAAATAACAAAATATTATTAAATATCTTTTATATGTACACAGATTTTAATGTATCTATTTTCTTTGACAAATTTTCACAATGCCTTAATTCCTCTGTTGGCTCCATTGCAGCTAACCATTGTTAGACAGCATATATATATATATATATATATATATATATATATATATATATATATCTCAGAATAGCTATTAATTACTTACTTTCTACTTTCAAAGTTGAGACTATCTGCATGTTTGGTTCAGTCATATTTCCTGTCTTGTAATGTTAGATATGCCATTACTCTGTGATGGATTTGTACCCTTTGAGATAATGATTTTTATTTTTATACCTCTAACGCTTAAAATCTGTGGCAATTATGTGTTGTATATATTTTGAAAAGTATAATGGAGAGTCAAGAATTTGGAAAGATAATAACTCATTTTATTCATTAGTCTGAATAACTCATTTATTTCTAGTCTGAATAAAAATATCCCCTGTAGCTATATAGGGAGTAGCGTTATTGGAGGTGTGACCTTGTTGGAGGAAGTGTACCACTAAAGGTCGAATTTAAGGTTTCAGATGCTCAAGCCAGGCCTAGTGGCTGCCTGAAGATTCAGGTGTACAATTCTCAGCTACCTCTCCAGCACCATGTCTAGTTGCATACCACCATTCTTCCTGCTATGATTATAATAGACTAAACCTCTGAACAATAAACCAGACTCAATTAAATGTTTCCCCTTATAAGAGTTATTGTGGTCATAGTATCTCTTTACAGCAAATAGAAACTCTAACTAAGATACATACTGAATTAAAAAAAAGAAACATACTTTTTTTAAGTTTTATTAGGTGTCTTTATTTTTTAATATAAAAACGTATATTATCTACCATTAAATGTAAAAGAAAAACATCTTTAAAAACAAAAATAAATGACATAAAAATAAATGTTGAAGAACATTTTGCTCATATAAGAAATTTAAAACCCATGTCCTCTTGGATGTTATATGATAATATACCTGTACTTCACAACCACAGAAATTTGACCAACAACTTGAATCACAATAAATTACACAGAAGTGGTCAGATCCTTGGTCAGAATGACTCTTAGAACACATTTTAAAACTATTTGTCATCCAAGGAATTGTTCTTATCATTAAGCAAGAAATTCAGGCTGTGAGGTCAGCTAGCTAGAAAGTTATTATGGATGTTGGAACATATAATTGTAAAATATTGAAAGAATGTTGCTTTTTATTGTCCTCAAAAGCCTTGTAAAAGGAAAATATGCTTTTAAAATTTCCATTAACTATAGTATAATTTTTAAATATTTAAAGTATAAATTAATGAATAAATTACAAAAATTAGGATGAGGAATTTTTGGATTTTTGTATTATTTTGTACTCAATTAAGATGAAGCATAAACACATTAACTTATTGCTTTTAATGATAATTTCACAGGTTATACAAGCTAACTGAGGAAATTAAGTTTATGTAGAAATTTATTTTTCAGATAAGGAGAAGACATGATCATTGTATTTCACTTTCTAGTTATAACTTTAAATGGGTAAAAATAAAAGAAGGAGAAATATAATGAAAATGTGGAAAATTTCTTGAGTTATTAGCACTCTAAGAATAAAAAATAAAACAATTATTTTGGTACACTACAAGTAAAAGTTATATTTGTGGCCTTCAGTTAAACAGGATAATTCTATATAGCTCTGCATATGAAACTATGTAACTTGACTCACTATGGAACATAAGAAACTCTTAAGTTCAAGTGGAATGCTTATTAAAGGAGACATTCCTGTTGCATAGACTAAATATTTGTAATGCTAATGATAGAAAGATTACTATTACTTTGACTATAATAGGAGACCTGGAATCCTTTAGACATTAAAACTATGGGATCAAAATGTGTAAGTCCCTTTGTTCTAATTGCATGGCTGTATTTCATGTTTTGTTACAGGGCTACTATGGAAGATAGATTTGATTAATGTCTTACTTAGGGTTTCTATTGCTGCACTGAAAACACTGTGACCAAAAAGCACACTGGGGAGAAAAAGGTAGTTGACTTCCACTTTGATATTGCTGTTTATCATTTAAGGAAGTCAAGACAGTAACTCAAACAAGACAGAAACCCAAAGGCAGCCGCAGTCGCTGATGCAGGGAACATGGAGGGGTGATGCTCATTGAATTGATTCCCATGGTTTATTCAGCTTGCTTTCTTGTAGAACCCAGGATCACCAGGCCAGGGATGAAACCACCCACAATGGACTTTGCCCTCCACTATCAATAACTAATTTTAAAATGCTTTGTAGCCAGAACTTAGGGAGGTATTTTCTCAATTAATTTTCCCTCCTTTCAGATACCTCTGGTTTGTTTTTCAAGATGACATGAGACAAGAAAGCATAATCAGATAGGAAGACTTTAGAACAACTTATTTAGAAAAAAATTCTTCATCAAAATATTTCACAGATGTTGTGTTGTGGAATATTTGTTTAACTATGCAAAGATGTGTTACATTTGTTTATGGTGTGGAATATTTGTTTAACTATGTAAAGATGTGTTGCATGTAGACAAATTTCTAAGCAGTCTTATTAAGTTAAAAAAACATGGATCCAGAAATAGGGGTGAAAATCAGACAGAGATCAGAGGAATCGGGAACAGTCAGCAGTGTAGATGTAACCAACCATCTTATTAAATAAGAAACACAGAGCCAATGTAAAGATAAAAGCCCAAGAGGTCAGAGCTAAGAGCCTTACCTGCCTGCTTCAGCTAGCCTCTTCAGCCAAGAGACCTCTCCGAAAAGGAGCTACTTCCTGTCTGTTTGTCTTTATATAGCCTTCCTGTTCTGCCTTCTCATTGGTTGTAAACCCAACCACATGACTGCCTCGTCACTGCTTGTCTGTACAGACCTCCAGACACACATTGGAGCGTGTGTCTCCAATGCTGGCTGTATCTTTGAACACACAGAGATCTACCTAGCTCTGCCTACCAAGTGCTGGGATTAAAGGCATGTGCCTCCTTCAGCAAATCCTACAGGCGTGCACCACAACAATCGGCTTTTGCTATGGCTTGCTAATAGCTCTGACCCCTAGGCAACTTTATTTATTAACATACAAATAAAATCACATTTCAGTACAAATAAAATACCACTATATTTCCCCTTTTCTATTTTAATAAAAAGAAAAAAGGAAAAAGGTTATAACTAACATAAGAAAAACTATATACAAAAGTACAATAACTATATACAATATATA